>PVJC01013928.1:0-37264 GCA_004026665.1 Murina feae | reverse complement strand
CACAATTTAGCTCATGTAATTGGCACTGCCCGGTGAGGTGGGCACCCATCTGAGGTCAACCCGCTGGGGGGTAAGCCCAGCTCAGTGAACCAACAGTGTAAGACCGAGGGCAGTTTCTTCCTTCTCCCTGTGCCTCCGCTTTCCTCCTCCACATGGTGCGGACGAGGACCTGAGCTCATTCATCTGCTCAAGTGCTGAGAACAGCGCCTGGCACAGCGCAGGGGCAGGTGGAGAAACTGAGGTTCAGAGAGGCCGAGGACTCCTAGCCACCCAGCTGGAGCCTCACCCAGAAAGGCCTGCCAGGCCTTGGTCCCTGCCCGCGGCCCCCCCTCGCCTTCCCTTCACAGCCTGGGTGGGAGTGTTGAGATAACCCACCGCTCCCCGTTTCCTCCTGGCCAGGAAGGAGCCAGGCAGAGGAAGTATTAAGAGGAGTAATATAAACACTCCCCCCTGCGGGCGGCTGGGTCCAGAAGGGGCAAGCCGCCACCCAGAGCAGACCAGCCAGTGCAGCGGCACCAGTGCACCCAGCGGGCGGGAGGGCGGCGGCAACCCCGGGAGGAGATGGGCCTGGCCACGGAGCACGGAGGGTCCTACGCTCGGGCGGGGGGCGGCTCTCGGGGCTGCTGGTATTACCTGCGCTATTTCTTCCTCTTCGTCTCGCTCATCCAGTTCCTCATCATCCTGGGCCTGGTCCTCTTCATGGTCTACGGCAATGTGCACGTGAGCACCGAGTCCAACCTGCAGGCCACCGAGCGCCGCGCCGAGGGCCTGTACACCCAGGTCGTGGGGCTCTCGGCCAGCCAAGCCAACCTGACCAAGGAGCTCAACCTCACCGCCCGCGCCAAGGACGCCATCATGCAGATGCTGCTGAGCACCCGCCGAGACCTGGACCGCATCAATGCCAGCTTCCGCCAGTGCCAGGGCGACCGGGTAAGGCCAAGGGCCCGACACTGGCCCTGGTGACCCCAGGAAAGTCACCTCACCTCTCTGAGCTTCAGTTTCCCCAGATTTTACCTTTTACATTTAATCCTCGCCTGAGAACATTGTTTCCCTTGCTTTTTAGGGAGAGAGGGAGGGAGGGAGGGACGGAAGGATGGAGGAGGGAGAGAGAGAGGCACCCTGACTGAGGACAGGGAGTGAACACAGCCCAGGTATGTGCCCTTAACTGGGAATCGAACCCGAGACCCTTTGGTGTGCGGGCTGATGTTCTAACCACTGAAACACTGGCCAGCGCCAGACCCTTCATTTTGCATGAGGCGCCCTAACAGATCAGCAACGCGTATTTTGTTGGTACAAGTATATCCCATGCAATATTTTGGATATACTTATACTAACAAAAAGGATTCCTTATCTATCAGGAATTCAAGTGTAGCCGAGCCTCAGCCCTGGGCCCGTGACTTAATGCCCGGAACAGGCTCAGAATGGGCCGGCTGCAGATCCACTGCACACAGGAACGGGCTGGGGAGACACTCAGAACTTGGGCTCTTTCTTAGTAGTGAGTAGAGATGGCTGACATTTGCCTTATTATCTCATGACGGAAGCCCAAGGGGTAGGGAGGAACCCTAAAGCCTTTTGCTGATGGGGAAATGGAGGCTTGAGAAGGAGGCGGTTTTCCCGGGGGTGAGGGGGCAGAAGCACGGGCCCCCCCAAGAAAGTCACAGCGGCACACGTGGAGGTCTCATGGAGACTGTTACCCCCTCGCACTCCTGGCGAACTCATCGGGCCACCCCTTGTTCCCTCACGCACACACGTACACGCTGCGCGCGTTCTTTGTCGGTGGAGGTCTTAGCACCAAGACCCTGAGGAGGGGGGAGATCCTGGCTGGGGAGATCCTGGGTAGGGACAGCCTTGATGTTTCCCACCAGAGGGGTTCTGGCCAGCTGGGGTGGCAGGTGGGGAGGACCAGCCTCAGAGCACCCACCCTCCTCACGGGACAGGAAGGCCCCTCAGATCTACCCCAGAAAGGGCTGGGCATGTCTCCTTTAGACTCCCAAATGGGACAGGTCCCCTCTGGCCCTGAGAGCAGGCTGGCCCCAGTCATGCTCCAGAGCAGGGGGTCTCCCCAGGGAAGTATGGGTCTCCATCTGACCTTTGGAATGGGGGCAGGTCCCTCCTCAGTCCCCAGAGCAGGGCGGGTTCCCCTTCGAACCGGCATGAAATGCAGCCCTCCTCAGACTCTCAGGGTAGAGCTGTGAATCCCCGAGAGCCCCTCCCCAGGCAAGGGGGGGAGGGCGGAGAGGGGGCCTCACTTCCTGGGAATCATCCAGGACACACACCAGCATCCTGCACAGGAGCCATTAGGAAGGAATCAGGGTCATGAAGTGTTAGGCACTCAGCTCACCCCGGGGCCTGACTCCCCATTGTAGACGATTAGAGATCTGAGAATCTAAATCTTCACAATCTTAAAACTGGAAAATCCCACTTTCCACCCCCTTTGAGCTGACAGATTCCTCTAGGCTTGAACCCCTCAAGGTTTTCTCTTGAGGGAGTCCTGGTACCACGCCCCCACCCCAGGAGGGGGTGCCGATGGCTGTGGGGGAGTCTCTAGACCCACCCGGCCCTGCTCCAGCAGTCCCAGTGTCCGATGGTAGTGGATATGAATCTTGGTCTTTCCTCAGTTCTGGCCGTGCTAAGAAACTTGATTTATTTTTATTTTTATTTTTCTGGAAATGCAACTGCATTTCTTGTCCTCGGACCCTGGAAGAAAAAGGAAATTTGAGCTGAATGACTTAAAATGCTCAACCCTTACCTATCAAGGATTTTCTAGGAACAGCTCAAACAAAGCCCCTCGCTGCCCCACCGCCACCTGCGCTGACACCTGTTCTCACTGGCAGCTACCCCTTTCTCACTTCACGTTTGGACCAACTCACTTCCCCTGCTGTGGCTAATGCTTTTTAAAATATATATGTTTGGACTTGGCTGGTTTGGCTCAGTGGGTGGAGCATCAGTCTGTGGACTGAGGGGTCTCAGGTTCAATTCCTGTCAAGGGCACATGCCTGGGTTGCGGTCTCGATCCCCAGTGGGGGGTGTGCAGGAAGAGGCCAATCGGTGATTCTCTCTCATCGTTGATTGTTCTTATCTCTCTTTCCCTCTCCCTTCCTCTCTGAAATCAATAAAGATATTTAATTGTGTGTGTGTGTATGTGTGTGTTTGCATTGATTTCAGAGAAGAAGGGAGAGGGATAGAAACATCAATGATGAGAACCATCCATGGGGGCTGCCTCCTGCACACCTCCCACTGGGGATGGAGCCTGCAACCAGGGCATGTGCGCTGACGGGGCATCCAGCTGGCAACCTCTGGGTGCACCGCAGGACTCAACCAACGGAGCCGCACCAGCCGGACTGTGGCTAAGGCTTCTGAGAGCAGAAGTCACTGGAACTTTTCAAGCTGTTTCTGCGCTCCCATCACCCGGGGCACTCGCACAGGCCCCGCTTCCTGAGGACAGGGAGTAAGACGAGAGTCTGCGCTCTTCGTATCTTTACTTGTTCTGTTTCTGCAGAGGGTTTTGTTCTGAAGTTTGGGAGGCATGGCCTTTGTGGAATCGAAAAAGCTTAGTTCAGCCCTAATCGGTTTGGCTCAGTGGATAGAGCGTCGGCCTGTGGACTCAGGGGTCCCAGGTTCGATTCCAGTCAAGGGCATGTACCTTGGTTGCAGGCACATCTCCAGTAAGGAGTGTGCAGGAGGCAGCTGATCAATGCTTCTCTCTCATTGATGTTTCTCTCTGTCCCTCTCCCTTCCTCTCTGTAAAAAAATCAATAAAATATATTTAAAAAAAAAAAGAAAAAGCTTAGTTCACACGCCGTGTCGCTGACCCACCTAAAGCGCACAGCTCAATGGCCTCTAGCACTCACAGCGCTGTGCAACCATCATCACAAGTAATTTTAGGATGTTTTTCATCACCCTCAAAGGAAACCCTGTCCCCATGAGCAGACACTCCACACCCTCCCTCTCCCCAGCCCCTGGGAGCCAGGAATCTGCTTTCTGTCCCTTACGGATCTGCTTATTGTAAACATTTTATCTAAATAGAAGCAGACGCTATGTGGCCTTTTGCGACTCACCCCTGTCACTCGGCATCATGTTTTCAAGGTTCGTCCACACTGTAGCATGTGTCGGGGCCGCCATGTTTTTCATTGCCAAATAGTATTCATCGTAACACTTCTTTTTAGAACACATTTTTTAAATCCTCACCTGAGGATATTGTTTCCATTGCTTTTTAGAGTGGAAGGGAGAGAGGAGGGGAGGGGAGAGAGAGAGAGAGAGAAAGAGAGAGAGAGAGAGACACGTCAATTTGTTTCCTGGTGCACTGGCCCGGAACAGGGCTGGGGATCAAACCTGTAACCCTTCGGTTCCCAGGCTGACACTCTAACCACTGAGACACTGGCCAGGGTAATCATAACAACGTTCGATGATCAGACCAGCCTTCCCTGTAAAGGAGCCACGCCCTCAGGAACTGGGCCAAACTAGGCCATCCGAGTGCTGGATCTGGGGCATCAACCCTGAGGGTCTGGGCAGTCCCGGGGTGAGGGGGCCCGCAGGCCCCTCTGAGTTCTGTCCTGCGTCCTCTCCGGGCAGATGGTCTACATGAACAACCAGAAGTACATGGCTGCCATCATCCTGAGCGAGAAGCAATGCCAAGAGCAGCTCAAGGAAACTAACAAGAGCTGCAACGGTGAGTGCTCTGGGCCGTGGGGAGCCAGGGTGGGGGGGCTGCCCAGTTCCTCGGCAGCCCCCCAGCTTTCCTGAGCCCTGTCGTCCTGCGCCTGCAGCCTTGCTCCTCATGCTGAACCAGAAGACCCAGATGCTGGAGGTGGAGTTGGCCAAGGAGAAGGCTGTGTGCACCAAGGACAAGGAGGGTCTGGGGCTGAGCAAGCGGGTGGCGGAGGAGCAGCTGGCTGAGTGCGGCAAAACCCGGGAGCAGGACCGGCAGGAGCGGCAGCTGGCCGAGAACCACCTGCACAAGGTGCAGGCCCTGTGCCTCCCGCTGGACAGGGACAAGTTTGCGATGGACCTGCTCAACCTCTGGAAGGACTCCATCATCCCGCGCACCCTGGACGCCCTGGGCTACAGCGCCTACCCCCACCTCGGCTCCGAAGTGTTCTCCATACGCAGAATCTGCGACCACATGCCTAACCTCATGAGCACCAAGGTGGAGGAGCTGGCCCAGAGGCTGCGGGCTGACATCCAGCGTGTGGCCCAAGAGAACTCAGACCTCCAGCGCCAGAAGCTGGAGGCCGAGCAGGGCCTGCGGGCCAGTCAGGAGGCCAAAGAGAAGGTAGAGAAGGAAGCGCAGGCCCGGGAGGCCAAGCTCCAGGCCGAGTGTGCCCGGCAGACCCAGCTCGCGCTGGAGGAGAAGGCGGCGCTGCGGAAGGATCGAGACAACCTGGCCAAGCAGCTGGAGGAGAAGAAGCGGGAGGCCGAGCAGCTCAAGATACAGCTGGCTGTCGGCAACTCCGCCCTGGACACCTGCATCAAGGCCAAGGTGGGCAGGCGGCCCTGGGCTCGGGTGGCATTGGACGTGAAACTTGGTTTTGAAGCCTGAGTTTGGGTCAGTTAAGACTCAAGAGTTTCACTGACATTAGACAGGGACCAACACCAAGGAAGAGTGTAGGGTTAAGACTGGAGTTGGAGGTAGGGTGGCTGTAGGGTCCGGGGTTTCACCCAGGGGCGAATCTAGGATATCAGTTGCTTTCTGATGAGGCTGAGCTGAAGCACTGAGGGTGACTTAGAATTTAGGGGAGGGTCCCGCATAGGTGGCTGTTGAGTCTAGAGTTGGTTTAAAGATTATGGTTACGTATTTATTCATGTGGGATTTTACTGGCATTCGGGTTGGGGTAGCGCTTGAAATTGGGACTTACGGAGAAAAGGTTAAAGATTGGGGTTGAGTGTAGGCAACTGGATGGGCCTCAAAATTAGTTTAGGGTGAAGAATAGGAATTCGTTGAGGGCTGGTGTCAGGGTTGGGAATTGTTGAGCTGAAGGATCGGGGGGCAATGGGAGAAGGGGGCAAAGTGACATTAAGGTTACAGTGAGGGGTAAGGCAGGCCTAGCGAAAGGTTTGATAGGATGAGCAATTTGCGTTTAGAGTTGGTTCACAATGAGTTCCTGCTGACGGCCATGTCTAGAGTTGGTTTGGACTAAGGTTTGGGTTCCATCTCATTAGTCTTAGAACTGGGATTGAGTCTGGAGTTGAGGTTATGAGGAAAGGTTTAAAGGTGGGTCAGGGGTTGCATGCAGGGCAGCTGTTGGGTCTAAGGTCGGATGCGGAGTGACTCTAGGATGCCACTGGCTTTGGAGTCGGGTTGAGGTCCTGAAGTTGGAGTTGAGGCTCAGGTGAGTGTAGGTGGCTTGTGGGTCTAGAGAGGATTAGAAGTTTGGAGCTAAGAGTGGATGAGTGGATGTAGGATTTCATGGGCATGAGGAGGGGTTTAACCATGAGTTTGGAGTTGGAGTTGTGTTGGGTTTAGGACGGCTGGTAGGGAGATGCGTTGGGCTGGCATTGAATATATTTGAGGTGAAAGGTGAGGTGACCCTGGGTTAGGATGGGGAAACCTTGGGATTGGGCGGGGCTCAAAGCTGGATCCAGAGGAGAGGCTGTGTGGATGCTGATCTTGGGTCGGGGCTGGAGCGGGGTCCTGTTTCAGGCAGAGACTGGGGTTTAAGGCTGAGTTGGGATTGAGTGTCACCTTGGAAAAGTGTTTGTAGGTGGCCATTGTGGCTCCCAGGACTGGGATATGGGGGTGGGGTGAGGGTCAGGGGATGGGATTAGGGGTAAGGGGATGGGGTTGGAGGTAGGGGGATGGGATGGGGTTGGATTTTTCATGGTGTCTGGGTCTAGGAGATGGGTTGGGGTCAGAGTTAGATCTAAAGTTACATCCGATCAGGCTTGTCGTTGAGATTGGGTTTAGGATGGGGTTGGATTCTAAGGAAGTCTCCGTTTCCATGTTGGGATTGGATTTTAGGTAATTAAGTTCAGAACTGGTTTTGGATTTCAAGTGTGGGGGGATTGGCTCAAGGCTGTTCAAGGCGTGGCATTGAGAAGTGGGGTCTAGTGGTTTTCAGAGCGTGTCGACTTCAGCCTGGAGGGGGCTGGGTTGGGTGATGGACTCGGGGTCATGGATCGGGGTCAGGTTGGCACGGAGGCTATAATGGGGACTGAGGCAGGCCAGCCCTGTAGAGTAGGGTCCCTGGGAGCTCTAAGCAAATCTAGTCCCTGGAATCCCCAGTCATTTGAGGGCAGATGGACACGGGTGATGGCTATACACCCATTAGCACATGTGTCCTCCATGAGTACCCGTCCATTTCTCCACCCTGGAAGGACCTCAGAGCCAAGGGCATGGAGAGGCAGGAATCTCCTTGGCACTCTGGTTCAGGGGTCCTGGCTTCCACCAATCTCCCTCTATCCTTCTTCTCACAGTCGCTGCCAATGCCTATGCCAAGACCTGCTGGCCCTGCCCCCAACCCCCAGCCTATCGGTGAGTAAGGGCAGAGCCAAAAAGGGGAGCTGCCATCCATCCCCAGGGGAAGGGGCTACTAAGGCAATAGGTTGGGCCTAATACCCTCTCTCGGCAGACCCCGCTAGCCTGGAGGAATTCAAGAAGAGGATCCTGGAGTCCCAGGGGCCCCCTGCAGGCAACGCAGTCCCATCCAGGTAAAGTACTGGGCAGGTCTGAGTCTCAATGCTTTGGTTCAGGACGAGGGGTGGAGAGAGGCTCATCTCTCACTTGCTGCTTCCTTAACTGGGTGCTTGCTATGCCTGTGTGACCAAGATGCACACAGTTCCATTCATGAAACTCCCTGAGGAGTGGGCAAGAGAGACAGCGATGGAGCCAGGATAAGAAGAGTGACCAAGAGCCTATGATTATTAGGTGCTTTGTGTGAGCTTGGCACCATTCTAAGCACTCTGCACTCTTAACTCATTCAACCTATCCTTTGGTGAGCTACTAATCCACTTTCCGGATGAAGAGTGAGGCACAGAGAGGGTGTGCATCATGCTTCAGGTAGCACAGCTGGAGAGGAGCAAGGTGGGACTTGAACCCAGATGATCAGACTCTAGATAGACAAGGGAGAGGCTCGGTGAGCAGGGGACCTTTGAAGTGGAGGATGGGCAGAAGCAGGCCCGGGGAGGGACAGTGCTCCAGGCAGCATGAACAGTCAGGGCAAAGGCCCAGTGGCCTGGACTAGGGTGGGGCAGGGTGGCTGGCATGGAGGAAGGGACGGAGGGAGAGCAGCATCTGAGAATGACTCTGGCCCCTCACTCCACCCCTCACTTTCTACTTCTACAATAATGAGGGCCTCTGAAATCAAGGGCGTGGAGATGCTTTGCCAGCTGGGAAGTGCTGTGCCCCAGTGGCTGGAGCAAGGGGCCGGGGGCCTCAGCGGGGGGGCCTCAAGGGCACTGGGTGCATGCTTAGGTCACAGCTCCATGCCTCCGCCCTCCTCACCGCCTCCCAGGAACCGGCTATCCATCCAATGATGCCGTGTATCTCACAGGGAAGGTGACTCAGGCCGCCTCCTCAAGCACACCCTGTGCATACTCTCCGTCCAGTAACACCCTGCTGGCCTGGGACCCGGGGGTTGGCAGTCCATCTGCAGTTGAGGACCGAAGTCCAGGGAGGCCCCCAAGATTTTAGGTCAGATCCCTCTGACTCCAGCGCCGCCTGTGGCTTTCCTCAATGGCTTTGCCCCCGGAGTACCGTCCGCCTGGGTCTATTTTAACCTCGGGTGCTAAACGCAGGCCGTGGGTCCATACTTCCAGAGATCTGTTGTCAACAACTCAGATCTCATAAGCCTCCATCTGCACAATGCCTCTTCTTGCACCCCCCGCGCTGTGGGAGCTCACCCCTTGAGGAACTGGTCCCCTCCCTCTGCCTGGGCAACACAGCTCAGCCTCGGGCAGCCTGCAGACTGGGAAGCAAGAGGGTAGGGAAAAGGCCCTGCTCGGAGCAAACTGTTTTCCTTTCTGCATCCTGGCCGGGAGCCATCGTGGCAAGGAAGGAGGTACTATTATTATCCCCATTTCTCAGAGAGGGGACTGAGGCCTCAGGGAAGAGATCGGGCCGGGCCATGCGTCAGCAAGTCAGGGCCAGAGCCAGGCCTGTCCGGGCCTCAGCTGAGAACCGGGAAGCTCTTGACATTGTTTACCCCAAATGACGTCCCCCTGGTGAGGAAACAATGTGCTCCCGACCCTGGCCCCTCCTGCTTCTCTCCGCAGGGCTGCAGGAAGGGCCGCTGGCCCCGCTGGGCTGCAGCCTTGAGGAGCCTTCCCTTGAGAAGGGGCCAGGGCTGAGCAGGCCGGGGCCATCAGCTCCACCAGCCACTCGGTGGGTGGCCACAGGTGAACCTCCGGCCAGAGAATCATAGCAACCAAATCCCAGTGCTCCCAGTCAGGCCCGGTCTGAGGCCCAGCACCCGACCAGTCACTCCATGGTCTGGGACTTGATTTCCTTCCCGCGCGAAAGTCTCCCCTGGTGCTAACTCGCCCTAAGGCCTCCCACACACATCGCTCCCAAGACAGACCCAGGGCGCAGCGTTACTGAGACTTGAGCACGAGATCTTGCTTTAAAAAAAAAAAAAGTTTTTGTTTATTTTAGAGAGAGAGGAAGGGAGGAGAGAGAGAGAGAGAAACATTGATTGGTTGCCTTCTGTGTCTCCACTACTGGGGATCAAGCCCACAACCTGGGCATGTGCCCCGACCCCAGGAATCGAACCGGCAGCTTTCTGATGTAAGGGACCAGGCTCAACCAATGGAGCCATTCCTTCAGGACAAGGTCTTGCTACTTAATTGTACTTCTTCCCCCTCTTTTTTGTTAAACCTCAACCGAGGCTATTTTTTTTCATTGATTTTTAGAGAGAGTTGAAGGAAGGGAAGGCGGGGGAGAGGAAGAGAGAGTGAGGGGAAGAGAGAGAGAGAGATGTGAGAGAGACACATCAATTGGTTGCCTCCTGCATGAGCCCCAACCAGGGCCGGGGATCCAACCCACAACCCAGGTACATGCCCTTGACCAGTAATCAAACCTGAGACCCTTCGGTGCTCGGGGCAATGCTCTAACCACCGAGCACACTGGCCAGGGCACTAATTGCACATTTTTAGGTCATTTTCTATTAATGGCAAGTGCATGAGCTTTCCTTTACTTGTTAAGACTAGTGTCCAGTGGAGACCAATTTAATTAATTTAAAAAACACAATTGAGATGAAGATAAATATTAGGTAAATATTGGTTTAGGGACTATGTGGCTGGACGCGGGAGGGCAGGATGTGGAAGGTTAAAGGTGGGAGTTCAGCCCTGTCTCTGAGCCAGGCCCACAGCGAGTGTTGCCCTCACAGTTATGATCTGTTTGTTCATTCAGCCCATATTTCTTGAACCGCCGCTGAGTGCCAAGGAACAGGCAGGAATAAGGCACAGGAACTCATGGCCTGGTGGGGCTCGCAGTTTTGTGGGGAGACAGATAATAAACCAGACGAAGGAGTCAGTATACGGCCCGTTGGCAATGGGTGAGGCAGAAAAGGGAAGAGGGCCCCAGCCGGTTTGGCTCAGTGGACAGAGCGTCGGCCTGCAGACTGAAGGGTCCCGGGTTCGATTCCCAGTCAGGGCACATGTCCGGGTTGCAGGCTCGATCCCCAGTGTGGTGTGTGCAGGAGGCATCCAATCAAGGGTTCTCTCTCATCATTGATGTTTCTCTCTCTCTCCCTTCTTCTCTGAAATCAATAAAATATATATATATTAGAAAAGAAAGAAAAGGGTGGATGGATGATGAGAAAGTTAGGATTTTCCACAGGGGCCAGGGCAGGCTTCCCTGAGGACGTGACATTTGAACAGAGAACTAAAGGAGGTGAGGGAGGAGCCGGGATGGGGAGGACATCGCCAGGCAGAGAGCACAGTCCGTGCAAAGGCCCTGAGACAGAACCAGGCCTGGTGAGTGAGTGAGGAGGCTGGGAAGGCTGGAGCCTCTAATGATCAGAGACTGAGGGGAGATGCGATCAAGGGGAAGAAAGGGGACGGCCAGGGGCAGGCAGGGCTCTGTGGCTGTGGTGAGGACACTGGAGCCTGGGCCGCTGTCGGCCAAGCATGTGATCCGACTCAGGTGTCCGCACCCTCTGGTCCTGGTGGGAAGTGAAGGTGAGAGCCAGGGGTCAGTGTCAAGGCGGCCGCACTGGTTCAGGTCAGCAATGGGGGCTCAGGAGCCTCAGGCTATGAAAAATGGCGAAGGGGCGCCCGCCCCACCTCCCGCAGACTGGCGGGCAGGAGTGAGTGAAGCATGTGTCAGGCAGGGGCTGGAGACGGGCGGTGGACAGGAGCCAGCCGAGGAACGTGAGCTAGGGCCCCAGGGAAGAGCCAGGGAAGGAAGGGAGGGGGCCAGCGGAAGCGGGACTTGGCTGTGCCCCCTCCTCCCCCACCAGGAAATAGCCTCTGCGCCAACCCCTGACCCCTCATGGGAACCTTTGCCAGGCCAAGGAGGGGGAAGGGCATTCCCGACAGCAGCTGGATGGCTCCTGCAAAGGGTGGGGGCAGGGGGAGTGGAAGCGAGGTAATAATAGTTCTTGGAGATTAGGGGAACTGTGGCAGGATTTGAGTCCTTGAAGAGGAGGTCTGGTGGAGAATAGTGGGTGGAACCTTGAATTCCAGACTAGAAGGATCTGGCTTTGTCCTGGGCGGCCTGGGCGGGGTGGGGGTGGGCCATGGAGAACATGTGAGTAGGGACAGGGAATGAATGTGTGTGCTGGGTGGGTGTGGACAGGGTCTTTAGGGGAAACTCTTAGGACCCTGAGCCTTAGGGAGTGAAGAGGAGAGGCAGGCACACTACAGCAGGGGGCCTCTCTGAACCTCGGACTTTTCTTCTGTATAACAGGGAGGCAGACAGCTCAGTCCCAACATCCCAAAGAAGTTCAGTGGGAATCTATTGGGGAGGATGAACCCCAAAGGAGCCGAAGAGTCCCCAGTAGCAACAAGGGGCTAGGATAGGAGGCAGGCCCTCACCATCCTGTCCTTCTGTCTGACTGATCGACCACTCTATTTCCATCTCCTTTCTGCCCCAGCGGCTGAGAAGGCTCAGGGAAGAGGACCGAGGGCTGGTCCCGACCTGCTGGTCTGCAGACCTGTGGCAGCGAGACACCCACCGCGTGGGACACAGTCAGGCGACCGCCGTGCACACACACGACAGTGGGCACCCTTGGCCTGCACCCTATGCACACCCCACCCAGAGCCCCCAATACTCTCACAGGCCCACCACCACACAACACAACCCTTCAACCACAGATGCCGCGCTGACACCCACAGACGTGGTAATGACGGTGTGCAGACACGGCGACTTTTCCCAGGCACTCCTGCCAAACCCTTACACAGGCCACGGCACCCACAGCAGCCCTCCCAGACCTTCCCGCGCCCCTGCCACCGTCCGATGCCCTTATCTCCCTCCCGCTTCCTCACCGCAGTACTTCGGGCCTGGGACGTGAGAACAGGAAGACATCACCTCCATCCCGGGGAGTTTCCAGGCCGTCCTCGCACGCCAGGCAGCCCACAGGCCCCCTCCTAGCTGGCAGGGACACTGCTCCGTCACTCCCTCCCCCCGCCCCAGACCCGGCCCTGCCTGTGGTCCCTATAAAATATTAGTGGCACCAATAAACGTTAGCAACCCCTTCGAGGATGCCGGAGTCGTGATTTATACTTTAAAAAGGCACCCCCTGGCCTCCAGCAAGAAGATCAGAAAGAAGGTAGACACTGGAAAACCCCCACTCCAACCACCCTGGACCAGATGAGCTTCAGCCAGGAATAATCATGGGAGTGCATCAGCTCCCCCCAAGGTCTGGGCATCTCTGTGTGGGAAGAGACAGAATTGTTGTCAATCTTGTTGTTGTTGTTTTGATTTTTTTAAGAGACGCTACTTTTTTAAAAATTTGTTTTTATTGATTTCAGAGAGAAGAAGGGAGAGAGAGAGAAACATTGATGAGAGAGAATCATTGATCAGCTGCCTCCTGCACGCCCCCCACCAGGGATTGAGCCAGTAACCTGGGCATGTGCCCTGACCCCGAATGGAACTGTAACCTCTTGGTTCGTGGTCAACACTTGACCACTGAGCCGCCCCAGCCAGGCTGATTGTGTGTCTCTCACACAGCAGCTCTTTACCAAGCACTTTCTCACAATGCAGATGACTCCTCTGTGGCTGCCATCTTTCTACATTTGCAAAGACGACACCCCCCCAAGTCTTGATGATAATGCTCTGCGGAGGCTGCCCCGCCTGTCCTGAACGGCAGGAACTCCTCCTTGCCAAAATTAGTCCAGGAACCAAATCACAAAAGTCTCAGGCCATTTGTTTTGTTTTGTTGTTTGTGGCAAGAGGGGATGCCAGAAAGGGCAGCAGCTTTGGGAGCACTGCCGCGCCATGATCGCCAAGCCAGCGGGCAGCGGGGCAAAGCTCAGAAGAGACACAGGGAAGTCACAATGCGTCCAGGAGATTGGGAACGGGTAAAGGCCAGAACACTGGCCGCTGGTGAAGGCGGGAAGAAAAGGGCATTTCCCACAGGACTCATAGTTTTTTTCTGGAAATTAGGGTGGTGAGATTAGAGAGAGAGAGAGATTATTGATTTCCAAGAGGAAAGGAAAGGGAGAGAGATAGAAACAACAGTGATGAGAGAGAATCATGGATTGACTGCCTCCTGCACGCCCCCTACTGGGGATGGAGCCCGCAACTCGGGCGTGTTCCCCTGACTGGGAACCAGCCTGGGACCTTTCAGTCTGCTCTATCCACTGAGCCAAACAGGCCAGGGCAGTGTGACGATATTTAATCAAAGTAAAGATGCAGTTACCCTATTCCTGGCGTCTTATCTCCGAAATGTAAAGACTCCGGGTGGGGGGTGGGGTGGGGTGGGGGGAAGCAAATGCCACTGACAGAAAAACAACCTAAAATTGTGATCCAGAATCTCAGCTGGTACCTGCCCCTCCCCCCACCTTGATTCCCTCCCAGCGCATCCCCTGGGACCCAGGACAGGGAGGGGGGATGAGTCATGAGGAGCCTGAGCACACGCTCGGGGCAGGCACGTCTGGAGGGACAAAGGAGCGATACTTCCTGGATGCGGAAACGCGGGTGAGAGAGACGCTGCTGCAGGAAACACTCGGCTGCCCCCCAACCCACCCGGCCAAGTCAGGGCAGGGGGGTGAGCCAGGCCAGGCGGCCCAGCCAGCCCAGGCTGGAGGCTCCAAGGAAGCGGGACATCCGTGAGGCTGAGTCTGCTGCCTGAGCAGCCCCAAGTCCAGCCTGCTGACGCCAGCCAGTCCCAGCAACCATGAGAGTTTGCGTTCTGGAGCCAGAGGTCCCTGATTCAAATTTTAACTGCGTCCATCTCAGCCTCCACTTTCTCATCTGAGAAATGAGTGCTATTTAGTCATTCTAAGCTCTCTGGACACTTGGGTACAGGTCTGTAACTCGTGGCTGGTCTCTCCCATTCAGAGCATCGCAGGATGTCATCCCTCCACCCAGTCCCCACACCCGCCCTGGCTCAGTCCTCCGACACCTGGGCCTCAGCCTCCGCCTCCGTCATGGCCCCCGGGCTGGTCCAGAGAGATCTTCCCATCATGGGCTCTGGCCACATCCCTCTCCTTACACCCTCCATGGCTCCCCACTACCCTGGGCACCAAGTCCAGTTCCTCGGCTCTCTCCTGCCCCTTCCCCCTTGTGCAACGAGCCCTGGCCTCCTGCTGCCCTGCACATTCAGTTCTCTGACAAGGCTCGCTGACCCTTCCTTGTAATGCGCGCTGTACCCTCAGACTGGAATGCCTTTTCTTGCCTGACCAATTCTTTTCCCTCCAAGGCCCCGCCCCAGAGGGTCCACCTCCAGGCAGCTCTCCTGGGTGCCCCAGCCCATCCCCCCCTCTTTCTGGCTCTGATCCTGTAGCTCTGACTCACCCAGGCTTGGTGGCTCTCTGGGGAAGGGCAGGGACAGAGTACCACTTGGGAGCAATTGGCAGTGCCTACCCGCCTCCCCTCCCGCCCCCCGACCCTGTGGTCCAGCCGCTGGGTGAGGTTCTGACTCTTGGGGATTTCCTGTGACCTCTATAAATAACCCCCATGGCTGCTTCCCACAAACCACCTCGCCCTTCTTGGAAAAAAGGGACGGTAGCCAAGGACCTGGGTCCAGCCCTGTGCCAGGGCCTAGGGGGAGGCCGGCGGGGGCTCAGGCATCCTGCGCCGAACGTCTCCCGCCCCACCTCAACCTTCCTGGGGGCCCTCCAGACCCTCCCCACGCGTGACATCTGGACCACTACCCCCACTGGGCCGACATCATTGCTTTCTCCTCTGGGCACCAATTGCTTTTCTGAAAAATGGGCGTAATATCCTTGGGTTCAGCTCTCCTTTCCATCCAGGAGCACCCCATTCAGGGGCGACCCCAGCTGCTGAATAAGCAGAGAAATCAATAAACAGTGGCATATCGCAGTGAAGTCTGCGGGGACATGGGGTTGGGTGGTGGAGCCTCCTATAGACCCTCATACCCTCTGTGGGCCCTGGACAACTCCCAGCCTCTGCTCACCTGTCCCCTGGAATCTGAGCGATTGTGTCTTCAATTACGAAGTGGAGGTCTTTTTCTGATTCTGGAAAAGATCCTGACTCTATCGGAGACTCAGTTTCCACCTCTGGCAGGGAGAGTTGACTATCCCCAAACGGCCTGATGGGTGTAGAAGCCTGCATCCCGAGAACCCTAGAGGGCTGGAACCGAGGGAGGACTGCCGGGCACCTCCTTGTTAGAGCACGGCGCCCTCTGCTGGTTTGTCAGCGCCATAGCAGGTCTTCCTAAAGTCCCAAAATAACAGGTCTCACTCTAGGGCCTTGCTGGAACTCACCCCACAGGTCCCTAAACAGGTCAGGTCCCCTCACTGTAAATTCACACAGCAGCCATCAGACCCCACTGGTAGGAGCTGGATCTCTAACAGAAGAGGCGATGCCCTGTTCCCAGCACCCTGCACTCGGCCTGCTGCACTGAAGGCCCACAGTAAACGGAGTCGAACAGACCTATGTGCAAATCCCAAAGCTGGGGACCTCCACCAACCAACTACTCTCCCGAGTCTGTTTCCTCATCCTTAGAACGGCCCACTGCACTGCGCTGTTGTGAAGATCCAGTAGAATGATGTGTACAATTCTAGACCATGAAGGGTGCTCGGTAAACATGCACTAAATGAGTAAAGAAATCAATCAATCAATCAATCAATCGACGAAGACTAATAATCTTGGAAAGGAAGCAGGTCCCCAGGATTTTGCAAGTCGCTTTTAAGATACAAGAGATGAAGTTCCAAGATTAGTATTAAAAAACCTGCAAAGCAATAAACACACAAAGTTTGCAGAATATACAGGAAATAAAACGTATTTTACAGTGGCATTCACAAGTATACAAACACTCAGAGAAGGTTCTAGAAGGACACAAGTTATGCTGTGACACCAGTGGCGGTGGGAGGAGGATTTCCATGTTTCCGGATCACCTGAGATTTTTTTCCTTTGGTATTTACAAAATACATTAAAACTACGAAAAAAAAAGACCCCTGAGACTCTCCTAACTCCCTCCCTACCCTCACGGCTACTCCCACGGGATCAGGTGCCCACTCTAGGGCCTGATCCCCAGCAAGTCCCCGTGGGGGGAAATGGCAGGTAGAGCTTGATCCCCATCGGCAACAGGGAGCTCACCCATGTTTTGCAGTCAAGTTCTTCCCCAAGGAAATGAAAACCTCGCATGGCCTAAGCTATTCCCAGGTGTCTCCGGGCTCTGGGTGTCCCTGGGGTCCATCCAGCCTGGGGTCCATCCAGCGGCCCCCTCATTTGCCCACGCAGAAGTCCCGGAAGATGATGTCCAGGATGTCCTCGGTGTCCCCTCCACTGTGGAGGCGGGCCAGGTGTCCCCGGGCGACGCGCAGGGCCTCGGCGGCCAGGGCCACGTCTGTAGCTTGCTTGTAGTGCCCAAGGGCATCCAGGCAACCCTGGAGGTGATGCTGGTGCCTTGCCCGCGTCAGAAGTGGCGGGCCTGCGGATGGGTTCCCACACCTGCCAGGGACAGAGAACATGGCCTCTCTTAACTTTATAACCATCGCTCCAAGGGGGATGATCACATTCTGCAGAGACAGAAACAGCCTGCAGACAGGCATGTGCCCAGGCATGTGCTCAGCCCCCACTGAACTTGGGTAGAGGCTGAGGGGTGGGCAAGGCAGGGCTCACACTTCAGCCAGCTCCTTCCTCAGTGCCGCCAGGAGGCGGTCCAGCCCCTCCCCAGTCAGGCAGGACAGCAGCAGGTGGGGGGGCAGTTCAGGGCTGAGTTCTGGACCCCCAGGAGGCAGCAGGTCCGACTTGTTCAGCACCAGCAAGAGGCGCTGCTGGCTGTTCCCATTGGGGCTCCGAGCTATCGCGGGGGTGACAACCGTGTCCAGGAAGTTGCAGCTGGATGGGGAGGCCAGGTCAGAGGCATCGAGCACGGCCAGGATGAGGTCAGCCTGCTCCAGCCTGGAGGAGCGGGGAGAATCAACTGAGAAGTGACCCCAAAGTAGAGCAATTTCGGGAACTGGCTGACGTGGGGGCGGGCAGAGCACTGGGGGCAGGGGTGGGGCTGTGTGTCTGGGTGGAACCGAACATGTGGGCAGAGGCCAAAATCGAAGGGCTGCTCTCCCCAAACCACAGGGTCCCCAGTTAAATCTCTGATGCAAGAAGAAAGGATAAATTTAACAGGGACAGGAAGGGCCATGTTTCCCTCCCCCACCACCCTGTCCGCCCGCCGCCCACCTCGCTCGGGCACGCCGCACACCCTCCTGCTCCACCGGCCCCTGCCCCTCCCGCAGCCCTGCCGTGTCGCTCAGCAGCGCTGGGAACCCGGCCAGGTCCACAGGGGTCTCCAGCACGTCGCGGGTGGTCCCCGGCTCTGGGGACACGATGGACACTGGCTTCCGGCCTGGGGAGGGGAAGGGGGGGAGTCAGTGGAGACAAGGGAGCCCCTCTCCCAGCTCCAGTCCCCAGCAGGCAGGCGGGAGCTTTCACCCTCTGGCCCTTCCCCACACCTCAACAGCTCGGGCCGCGCCCTGCCCACCCCCACGCACTGAGTAGGTTTACTAGGCTGCTCTTGCCGGCGTTGGGGGGCCCCGTGACCACTACGTGCGCCCCTGAGCGCAGCCTCTGCCCGCGCCTAGCATCTCGCAGATGTGTGTCCAGTGCTACCTCCAGCTCTCGCACTTGGCTGTCAGCTGTGGACGAGAGAAAGCAGAGAGGAGTGCGGGAGGGGGCTTCCAGGGGCTGAAATGCCAGGCGTCCCCAGCCGTGACCCCCGGGCAAACACACCTCGCTCCAGGACGCCCTCCTCCAGGTTGTCATCCTCCCCAAAGTCGATATAGGCTTCCACATGGGCCAGAGCCTGGGGGAGGGGAGGTAAGCGGTGTTACCATCCAGGAACCCAGCCCCCAGCTCCCCAATTTGCCCAGGTCCAGCCTGACTTAGGGGATCAGATTGGAGGTTCACAGACCAGACGCTCTCATACAGGGGCTGGGCAGATGGGGGCCTCTGAGGCAGAGGATGGGCAGATGGGGACTTGCCTGAGTGAGGGTCTCTGCCCAGCCACGGCAGAGCTGACCCAGCTCCCCGTCCAGCTGCCTCAGGGCCTGCCGCCGCTGCGCCTCCGTCTCCGCATGGATCAGGTCCGCCAGCCCCTCTACCTCAGTCAGGCTCAGCTTCCCGTGGGCAAAGGCCCGTCTGGTGAACTCGCCCGCCTCCGCAGGCCGCAGCCCTGGTACCCTGCCTGCGGGATGGTCCCGGGTGCTGAGACCCTGGCCCCCACCCCGGCCCACTGGCAGGGCCAGACCCCGAACCGAAGGCTGTAGACTCACCCAGGGCCTGCAGGACGCCACTCACCACTGCCGGGCCTCCATGCACGTGGAACTCCGCACAGTCCTCGCCCGTGAAGCTGTGGGGACCTAGTGTGGTGAGGAGGGAAGGAAGGGCATAGTCTGGGCAACCGCCTGGGGTGGTCTGCTGGGTCCTGGGAGCTAGGAAGGCGCGGGGTGTGAAGGCCCTCACCTGGGAACCAGAGCACTAAGGCGCGGTCCAGCGGCTCCCCGGAGCGGGGGTCGGTGAGCAGGCGTAGGCTGGCGCTGCGGGCGCGGGGCAGCTCCCGGGGTGCAGTCAAGCTCCGGAGGGCATGCCCGCTGGCAGGACCGCTGGTCCGGATCACCGCGATGCCACAGCGGCCTTGGCCAGAGCTCAGGGCGAAGATGGTGGCCCCGGACCCAGGAGCCGGGGCGCCGCTGCCCTGGCGCACGCACGGCCTGGGACGGGAGAGGAGAGTCAGCGCATCGTGGAGGCTCTGCTGCAGACCAGGCAGGTGGATCGGGGGCTCGACGGTGGAGAACGGCCCCAAGTGGAAGCAGGCTCTGCGGCTGGCGGGGTGGGGACCGGACTGAGGACCCTGAGGCCGGGCGACTGCGGCAGGGGGCGGAGGAGATGGGGGCTTGGAAGAGCTCGAGAGGTTGGCTCTGCCGCAGGGAACGGCGCCCCCGAGCCCCACGGAGAGGACTAGCAGCCCAAGCAACGCCCCACGCTGACACGCCCCTTCCCCCAGCCATCCCACCTGCAAGGCCCACGCGCCGCTCGGGCCACCAGGGTCCAGAGCCCCCGCCACATGGAGCCCCAGCAGCGACCTGCCCGCCGGCCCAGCCGGGAGGTTGCGAGTCCAGACAGGAGGCCCCGCCCACTCCGCAGCGAGCCGGTCCCGGTGCTCAAGGATTCGCGGCTGCCATTGGGCCCCTCAAAAGAGGTACCGCCCAACCCACTGAAGATCTGCGTTCCTATTGGCTGGCGCCTGGGAAAGAGGGAGGGCCTGCACGTGGGGTTGCAGCGAAATCGTTTCCCCTGGCAACACTAGACTGAATTTTTAAGATCCTAGATGCCTGCAGCCGGAATACCGGAAACGAGGGGTGGGAGGAGCGCGGGCGCTGAGCGGTAGGAATTACCGGGTGGTGCGGGTTCGAGTCCCATTTTTCTCTCGAGCTGCTCCGTAGCATTGGTGAAGCAAGAGCATTTCAGAGGCCCAGGGGGATAGTTCCGGCGCGGGGCAAATCTTATTCTTCCTCATTTGACAAGTTCATCCTCCAGGCCGCGCCCCAAGGCCGCCTCCTGGAACCCCCAGCACAGCCCTCTCCCCACCCTGGCCCAGACCTGCTCCTGCGGAGCTGGAGGTCGTCTGCCTCGGGCCCCCCGTCCCCTTCGCCCCCATCGAAAGCCAGATACGTGAGTCTCCCGATTACTCTCAGGTTAACCTAAGAGAACGTGGGCTCGTAGCAGAATAAAGGGCGGAGGGTGGCATTCCTGGCACTGGCTGGGCGGGGTCTCGGGAACGCTTTCTCATGGCCAATTCTTCGGTTCTTGGATGGAGCGGGCGGGCAGACCGCCTGCATTTGGACAAGAATCGGTCGGAAAGGCTCGAGTTCTCTTTTCTCCCGCGCCCCGCCCTGCTCAACTCGGTAGAAAAGGGACTAACAATGCACTCGCTGTCTCTGAGTTGCTCCATTCGTCACAAGTATACATCAAGCGTCAACTGTGTGCCTTCTGAGAACCGGAACCGGCACCTGCCCTCCTGGGCTCTCGCTAAGGCATGAGGCAACTCAGGATGGGCAGGCGTCTGGGTGCCAGACAAATACAGGACGCCCAGTCAAATGTGAATTTCAGATAAACAACGAATAATGCTGTGTCCCGTGTAATATTTGGGACCTACTAAAGATTTATTCGTTTATCTGAAATTCACATTATAAAGTAATATAAACTGCTCCGGCCTGGTAGCTCCCTTGGTTGGAGCCTTGCCCCCATAGCCCCAGGCTGCGGGTTTTATCCCCGGTCAGTGATGAATGCATAAACGAGTGGGACAACAAATGGCTGTTCCTTCCTCTCTCTCATCAATTAAAAAAAAAAAGTAACATAAACGGAGTCACTTTAAAGTGGAGCAGAAAAAAAAAAAGAAAGAAAACAAACTAAAATTTTAAAAATTTAAACTAAATTTTAAGTGGTACCCTGTGAACCAGGAGGGCACATCCCCGCGGGGCAGGTTGGATTCCCCTAGGGCGGCATGCAGGAGCAGGAGACAGCTGGTGGAGGATTCTCTCATCATGTATGTTTCTCTCTCTCCCTTTTCCCTCCTCTCTGAAATCAATAAAAATGTTTTTTAAAAAGAAAAAATATATTTAAAAAATGGAGCAGAAGCCGCCATCCCAAAGGAACCGCTTCGCATGTCTTATGCCTCAAACCCTTGGAATGTTAAAACAGGGCAAAACAATCTTTGGACTGGGTCTAAGCATAGCTATTTTCTGAAGAAGTATTTGCAAGGATAAGCAAGGTATTATGGCCCTAACCGGTTTCGCCCAGCGAATAGAGCCCTGGCCTGCAGACTGAAGGGTCCCAGGTTCGGCTCCGGTCAAGGGCATGCACCTTGGTTGCAGGCACATCCCCAGTGGGGGGTGTGCAGGAGGCAGCTGATCGATGTTTCTCTCTCATTGATGTTTCTAACTCTCTAACTCTCTCCCTTCCTCTCTGTTAAAAAAAAAAAAAAAAACAATCAATAAAATATATTTTTAAAAAAAGAAAGGTATTATGAGTACTGGGCTGCAATTTTAAAACATTGTTTAGAGTGAACATCCCTGTTATCTGCACCAAGAGAAACGCCTTCCTGCTGACGATGTAATTGTTCGCCTTCTCTTCCTCATCGGTACCCACTGCCTTTGTTTCCTAACTGCAACAACTGTTTGGACTTCTGCCCTAATCAGCCCATCCCAAATATAGCTATTCTTATGCATCTCAAATAAATGCTTTTTGCTTCTCACTTTGAAAGGCCTTTTATTTTTTAGGAAAACATATCCAACTAACTGGGAGGACTGTGTTTTTATTTGCTCAACTGGCAACTCGATCCAGTCCTTCCTGAGCCGGTTACCTCCTGATGGATGATGCACGCGTGGATGGAAGGACGGGCGGGTGAAGGACGTCCCGGGCAGTGTTGTAGGGCGGGGCTCAGGGCTGGGACAGCACCTGCTAGAATTATCCACATTCCTGCTGCGGTCTTGAAGTTATTGTCACCCGGAATCTCCCCGGACCGGGCCTCCCCCGCTTCATGTATTGTTCTAGTTAAATCACTCGCATCTCAGATGCCAAACGCTCCTTTTCAGATGGGGAAACTCAGGAGGAGAATCCGGAGCGGGCGGAGATGAGACCCAGAATTTGGGGCGGGCGGGGACGAGACCCGGAATCCGGAGCGGGCGGGGACGAGACCCGGAATCTGGAGCGGGCAGGGACGAGACCCGGAATCCGGAGTGGGCGGGGACGAGAAGGGGAATGCACCTTCGGTGCGGTGCGGGCGGGAACGAGCACCAGAGCGTGAGGTGGGCGGGCGAGAACGAAACCTAGAAAACAACTAGGGCGGCATTGAGAACCCGAGAGCGACGTGCGCGGGGCCGAGCAGGAGAGGCGAGGTTCGGCGCGGGCGGGGACGAGAAGCAGCGTGCGGGCACGCGGAGACGCAGCCGGCGCGGGCGGGCGCGGCCTTTGTCTCCTCCTCGGGGCGCTCCGGGGCTGCACCGGCCCCATGTGCCCGCTGACCCCAGGCGTCCCGGCAGTCCGCAGCCGCTGACTTGCCCTGCCCCGCGCTGCCCTCGCTATGGCCGAAGGTACCTCTGGCGCCGGGGGTACGTCCCTGGAGGGCGAGCGCGGCAAGAGGCCCCCGCCAGAGGGCGAGCCTGCAGCTCCGGCGTCCGGAGTTCTGGGTAGGTGTGCGGCGGCTGCATCGGTCGGGGTTGCAGGTGCCCGGTCTGCGCGCGGCGGCCGGACGGGGAGGGGAATTGGGGTCAGCGGTCTCCGGTCTGGAGTTCAGTGGAGGGGCCGGCTCCTCCTGGCACTGCGGCTGCGGCAGGGCGGGCGCGACCGGAACAGCGCAGCGGGCGGGGGTCCCAGCGCAGAGGCCCGGACACGCCCCTCCCAGAGCCCAGACTCGGAGGCTGAGGCCGTCACCCCTTGGGCTACCGATTGGGGCCAGCCAGGCAGGGCTGCGCTTGAGAGTTCCTCCCCGCCAAGGGTAGAGAATCCTACAGTTCTGGGTTCGAACTCCAGCTCCGTTGTGTGACCTTGGGCGCGTGATTTAAATGCTTTGGGCCTCAGTGTCCCCACCTGTGCAATGGGGGTAAGAATCACACCCGGCTGTGAAGACTCGCTGACATAATATGGGGAAGCGCTCACGGCTGCGAGTAAGCTGCCCCGTTAATTGTGGTTTTGGAGGCGGACCTGGGCCTCAAGAATGAGTAAGATTTGTAAGAGAGGGTCTGGGGGGAAGGGCATTCCTGGAGGAGGGTTCTGCTGGTGCAAGGACTTGAAGGCAAGGAAGCAAGCCAAGTCCAGAGCTTGCAGGGCCTTGAAAGCCAGGCTGAGTGCCCAGGAGCCCTGGTGAGTGTGTGAGCAGGGGCAAGGGCTGAAGGCCAGGCTCCTTCCTGGTCCAGAAGTGGCCTGACCATGGCCTGGACGGCCTGCCCCTCTCCCTGCCCCCCCCCCCCAGATAAGCTTTTTGGGAAGCGGCTCTTACAAGCGGGTCGGTACCTGGTGTCCCACAAGGCGTGGATGAAGACTGTGCCCACGGAGGACTGCGACGTGCTGATGACCTTCCCAGGTACCTAGGCCCACCCGGGGCGCCTTAGCCGGGCTCCCCTGAGCAGGAGTCTGTAAGCGACCTCGGGCCCACCCTGGCAAGACTCACCAGTCCCTGCAACCCTTGGCAGATACGACGGATGACCACACGCTGCTATGGCTGCTGAACCACATCCGCGTGGGCATCCCTGAGCTCATAGTGCAAGTCCGCCACCACCGCCACACGAGGGCCTATGCCTTCTTCGTCACCGCCACGTACGAGAGGCGAGTCCCTGGACCCCGACGCCCAGCTCCCTTGCCCTTCTCAGCACCACCTACAAGGCCAGCCGTGCTGAGTGTGGCTCGGGCGGCTGCCCGGGGCACCACCCCTTCCTCCAGGATAGGGAGCCAGGGTCTCCCCGTGACCCACTCCCCTGACTCCCCGCAGCCTACTCCGAGGGGCCGACGAGCTGGGTCTGCGTAAAGCAGTGAAGGCGGAGTTTGGCGGGGGGACCCGTGGCTTCTCCTGCGAGGAGGACTTCATCTACGAGAACGTGGAGAGCGAGCTGCGCTTCTTCACCTCCCAGGTGCGCCGGCTCAGCCCCGCCTGCACGGCCCTAGTTGCAGGCGGTCCCCGGGGTCCTCACGCCCTGTCCCCCGCAGGAGCGACAGAGCATCATCCGTTTCTGGCTCCAGAACCTCCGAGCCAAGCAGGGGGAGGCTCTGCACAACGTGCGTTTCCTGGAGGACCAGCCGATCAGTGAGTGAGGGGTGGGTCCCTCAGAGGACAGCCTATCCCTGCAGGAGGGCGGGGCCTGGACACAATAACTGGGCTAGCGGAGTCGGGTGGGGCCTGGCCCGAGGCCTCGGGAAGGGTGGGGCTTCTCCTCGAGGTGGCAGTGCCACCAAAACCTTTTCTGGGTCTGGGATGAGGAAGCGGCAGGACCATGGACAGCACACTCTTGTACCTGGTGCTGTGTGGCCCTGGGCCTCAGTTTCCACTCCAGGAAACTGCAAGTTCACCTTCTGATGCCAACTGGGCACCCTTCCTCAGACACACAGAGTAATGACCCGAGGTGGCTGTATTTAAAAACAGGGTTCCCCCCAGGGACCCCCACCTGTCTAGGTTTCCTGCACCCTTCCCCACCTGTGCCTGCACCTCCCAAATTCTGGAGGAAAACCAGATATTCCGTCCACCCAGAACTGCCCCCCTCCCTCCCCAGGAAGAGCCTCTGCAGATTTAAGAGCAGGCAAGAAGCCATGATGGCTTTCAGCCAGAGGGGTGTGCCCAGGCCAGGCACAGGCAGACAGGCAGAGGGCCAAGGGTCGCCATTCTTGTCTCCCAACAGTCCCTGAGCTGGCGGCCCGCGGGATCATCCAGCAAGTGTTCCCGGTCCACGAGCAGCGCATCCTGAACCGCCTCATGAAGTCGTGGGTGCAGGCTGTGTGTGAAAACCAGCCCCTAGGTGTGGCCCGGGCCAGGGGGTGTGCAGGAGTCCCAGGAGGAGGGCAGGGCTGACCGGAGACCCCTTCCCACCCATCCACCCGTGCAGATGAGATCTGCGACTATTTCGGTGTGAAGATTGCCATGTACTTTGCCTGGCTGGGCTTCTACACGTCGGCAATGGTGTACCCGGCCGTCT
The DNA here is from genome assembly GCA_004026665.1 of Murina feae. NCBI lineage: Eukaryota > Metazoa > Chordata > Mammalia > Chiroptera > Vespertilionidae > Murina > Murina feae. Next base: position 12,019 of record PVJC01013928.1, on the reverse strand, counting down.
TCGGCTCCGTCCTGTACACATTCACGGAAGCCGATCAGGTGCTGGGCATGGGCCGGGCGTGGGCTGGGCACCTGAGACAGCCTCCTTCCTGGGCCGGCCTGGATGACAGCTGAGTCCTCTTTGCCACCCCCAGACAAGCCAGGATGTATCCTGCGTGGTCTTTGCCCTGTTCAACGTGGTCTGGTCAACACTGTTCTTGGAGGAGTGGAAACGGAGGGGGGCAGAGCTGGCCTACAAGTGGGGAACTCTCGACTCGCCAGGGGAAGCTGTGGAGGAGCCACGACCCCAGTTCAGGGTCAGTCAGAGGTTGCTGAGGCCAAGGACTCCGGGAATGGGAGTTGGAGGCAGGAAGCACTGTAGGAGCAAAGACAGAAACTGTGAAATCCAGCTACAGCCTCAAAAAGGGAGTGCCAAAGGGGTGGGGGGACACCCTGCCTACTCAGAGGGGAAAGGAGACTGGGAAGGAGGCACCAGGTGGGGGTACCGGGAAAGCGAGGGCATGCTGGAGGGAAACTGGCCTCAGAGGGTGGGTAAGGGTGGGTGGGGGGTCGGGGGCAGCCCCTCTGCTCCAAGCCGGGCTTGGCCCCTGCTCTCCACCAGGGTGTGCGGCGCCTCAGCCCGGTGACTCGGGCCGAGGAGTTCTACTACCCACCCTGGAAGCGGCTGTTCTTCCAGCTGTTTGTGAGTGTCCCCTTGTGCTTCGCCTGCCTGGCCTGCGTGTTCCTGCTCATGCTTGGCTGTTTCCAGTTGCAGGTGATCTCGGGTCCCCAGTCCTAGCCCCAGCCTGGACCTGGTGACCACCTGCCCAGGTCCAAGCCTGAGCCTAGCCCAGCTGCCGGAGTGACCCATGAACCCCCGACCCCTGCAGGAGCTGGTGCTGAGTGTGAAGGGGCTGCCCCGTCTTGCCCGGTTCCTGCCCAAGGTCATGCTGGCCCTGCTGGTCAGCATAAGTGCGGAGGGCTACAAGAAACTCGCCATATGGCTCAATGACATGGGTATGCTCCTCGAGGGGAGGTCCCTGCTGCCCAGCCCCTGGGAGGAAGGTCCCCGATCCCCACAGGCCGCCAGGCCGCCCCTTGACTTGCCGCTTTGACCCCCAGAGAATTACCGGCTGGAGAGCGCCTACGAGAAGCACCTCATTATCAAGGTTGTTCTGGTGAGTGGCAGCCAACAGGCGGGGCGTGGCAGGACTCCTGGGGACAGGGGCAGTGGGGTGACCACTGCCTGCTTCCCATAGTTCCAGTTCATCAATTCCTACCTGAGCCTCTTCTACATCGGCTTCTACCTCAAGGACATGGAGCGCCTGAGAGAGGTGAGACCCTGGCTGAAGGCAGTGCCCTGCCCCCTGGTGGCCAACGAGGGGGGGCCGGGCCTGGCCCAAGGGGTCCATGGGCTCTCCAGCCCCTCCCCCATCCTCCATCCTTTTCTCCTCTCTGTCCATCCGTCCATCTGTTTGTCCTCTCTGCCTGTCACCTCCCCATCTGTCTGTCTGCTTGTCCGTCGGTCCCTTCACAGCTCCTGCTCGTCCTGTCCCTGTCCCAGAGCCTCGAGCTGCAGCTTCGGGCGGTGCTGGCCCCGCTCGTGGCCCTGCAGTTCCACCTGCTCCTCCTCTCCCTCCGGGGCCTCCTGCACCTGGCCCAGGCCCAAGTATGGGCAGGTGGCGAGCCTGAGGGCCTCGCTGCGCAGGCAGTGTGGCTGTGCTGGGGGCCTCACAACAAGCTGAGGGTGCATGCCACGAGGGGACGGGGCCCCACTGGCGTGGTGCAAGCGGCAGCCCCGCAAGGCCCTGGGCAGTGGCTGAGCTCCCAGGTGGTGCTGTAAGCAGGGTAGCCCTGAGCCCTCAGCAAGGTGGGCCAGGAGCACGGTGGCTGGTCGGGCTGTGATTGGTGGCAGGTGAACAGTGACGGAGGCTGGGGACTCTGTGTCTAGGCTCTTCCAAAAGGGTGGAGTTAGGAACTGGGATCAGGGCGGGTGCCTGGAAATGTGCTCTGGGAGGGTTGGGGTCCCATCCCAGTAGCCTGTCCTGGCGTCCAGGGCCCTGCCTGCTCCCCACGCAGCTCTCTTCACCCCTTTCCTGCCTCCAGATGCTGGCCACTTTGCTGATCACCCGCCAGTTTCTTCAGAATGTGCGCGAGGTCCTGCAGCCTCACCTGTACCGGCGGCTGGGCCGAGGCGAGCTCAGCCTACAGGCCGCTTGGGAGCTGGCCCAGGCCCTGCTTGGCCTGCTCAGCCTTCGGCGCCCTGCACCCTACCACCTTGAACCCCAGGCCGAAGAGGGTGGCGGCAATGGTGGCAGAGGGCGCCGCAGGTGTCTCAGTGGGGGCTGCGGGGCACCAGAGGAGGAGGAAGAGGCCATAGTGGAACGGCGGCCCGCGGGGGAAGGTGGGGAGGGAGGGAATGGATTGAGAGGGGGCAAGGAGGAGGAGGAGGAAGAGGAGGAGGAGGAGGAGGAAGACGAGGACGAGGAAGAAGGGGAGGAGGGCGACCTCCTGGACTGCGGGCTCCGTCTAAAGAAGGTCAGCTTTGCTGAGCGGGGGGTCGGGCGACATCGTCCCGGCCCAAGTCCAGAGGCCCTCCTGGAGGAGGGAAGCCCCACAATGGTAGAGAAGGGGCTGGAGCCGGGCGTGTTCACACTAGCCGAGGAGGATGATGAGGTAGAGGGGGCACCTGGCAGCCCTGAGCGGGAGCCCCCAGCTGTCCTGCTCCGCCGGGCTGGGGGTGAGGGCCGTGACCAGGGGCCAGATGGGGGCCCAGAGCCGGAGACCGGCTCAGGCAACTTGGCCCAGAAGCAGCGGCGGCAGAATCGGTCCTCTTGGATCGACCCGCCCGAGGAGGAACACTCGCCCCAGCTCACCCAGGCTGAGCTCGAGAGCTGTATGAAGAAGTATGAGGTAAGGCAGGTGTCCGAGGGTGGTGGCAGGGCCCTCGGAGGGGCGGGCACACGGTCTGATGGTGGAGGTTCGGGGAAATTACGGGGCCCTTGATGTAAGCGGGAGCCTGCCCGAGGGGAGGCTCTGGGTCCATATGGGATCATCTGAGGGAGGTGGTCTTGACAGAGAGAGGTAGTCGGAGGGAGGAAGTGCCCTGGTCTGCTGAGTAGGCGCCCGCCCGCAGGACACGTTCCAGGACTACCAGGAGATGTTCGTGCAGTTTGGCTACATCGTGCTCTTCTCGTCCGCCTTCCCCCTGGCTGCGCTGTGCGCCCTGGTCAACAACCTCATTGAGATCCGCAGCGATGCCCTCAAGCTGTGCACGGGGCTGCAACGGCCCTTTGGGCAGCGGGTCGAGAGCATCGGCCAGTGGCAGGTGTGGGAGGGCCAAGGGCTCCAAGCTGAGGTGCACAGGGAGACGGGGTGCACCGGGAAGGAGCACAAGGCCCAGAGAGGAGGGCCGACCCCACCTGAGCCCCACCGTGTCCCCCCGCAGAAGGTGATGGAGGCCATGGGTGTCCTGGCGATCATAGTCAACTGCTATCTCATCGGCCAGTGTGGGCAGCTGCAGCGCCTCTTCCCCTGGCTCAGTCCCGAGGCGGCCATCGTGTCCGTGGTGGTGCTTGAGGTAGGGCTGGGGGCCGGGTGAGGAAGCCGGGGGGCCGGACAAGAAGCTGGCGGATGGCAGGCACCCCTGAGCCTGCCACATCCGACCTCCCCCTCTGTTGCCTCAGCACTTCGCTCTGCTTCTCAAGTACCTCATCCACGTGGCCATCCCTGACATCCCCGGGTGGGTAGCCGAGGAGATAGCCAAGCTCGAATACCAGCGCCGGGAGGCCTTCAAGGTACTCGGGACGGGCGGGGCTGGTTTCCTCCTCCGCTCACTGGGCCATCATCTCCTTGCCTGGCTGGTGGCCATGGCCTTAGCAGGAAGGCAAGTGTGCAGAGCCTGGGGTAAGAATTAGCACTCTGTATGGACCCGATCCCTTCCGGAAGCCTGGAGGCACCCAGCCCAGGCTGCACTCCGAACATTTAGCCCAGCCTCTGCCGCATTCCTCAGAAATGAGCTCATGGGTGTCGACCCTTGGAGCTCTCCAGGACCAATCCACAGAGCTCTCCGTGGTGCTACAAGTGTCCTGTGTCTGTGCGGCCCATGTGGCCCCTCAGAACAGGTGGCCAGCACATACCTGGATTGACATTGCAAAAGCCACATGTGGCAAGGGCACTGGCCAGGGTGGACTCTGCTCTGTGCTCTGTCTCTTGCTGGTTTTCCAGAAAGCAGAGGACCACGGAGGCCCAGTATTTGTTGATACTCTCCCAGCTAGTGAGACGGTATCTGGCACATGGTTGGAGACGGTGGCCAGGACATGTTCTTTCTCTTCTCAGTTTTCAGAAAGCCCCGGTGTGGGTCAAGAGATGCAGGGAGCCCCCAACCAGTGTTTAGATCTCCCCTACTTCTACGGAGAGCTCACACACCGTCTTCCCAGTCCCTCTAACGGCCCGTCTGCCCACAGAGACACGAGCGCCAGGCCCAGCACCGTTACCAGCAGCAGCAGCGGAAGCGGAGGGAGGAGGAGGAGCGACAGCGCCACACAGAGCACCACCCCCGGCGGGAGCGGGACACCAGCACCCGGGAGGAGACCCGGGCTGAGGGCTCCGGGCTGGACCCCGCTGCCCCTGAGAAGGCCTCGGCCAAGGCCAAGGGCAGCGGGGTGGGTGGCCACGGTTCCGAGAGGCCCAAGCGCCCAGGGTCCTTGCTGGCACCCAACAATGTCATGAAGCTGAAGCAGATCATCCCGCTGCAGGGCAAGTTTTTGTCATCAGGGGCCACATCCTCAATAGCGGGCACTGGGCCCGGCCCCACGACGCGGCCAACCCCTGCTCAGTCACCCACAGGCAGCGATACCCGCCTGCCAGCCTTCCTCAAGTTCCTTAAGTCACCTGAGGCCCGGCGGGACCCCGAGCGCAGCCACTCACCACCCAAGGCCTTCCATGCCAGCAAGCTCTTCCCCTTTGGCAGTGGAGCCCGGGCTGAGGCTGGGGCCAATGGGGTGAGCGGGCAGGTCCGGTTGGAAGGGACCCCTGGCAGTGGCAGTGGCGGTGGCGGTGGCCGGGTCCAGCGCTGTGGGCCGGCAGACGAGGCTGCAGCTGAGGAGCCAGATGTCCTCCGGCCGGAAGAGGAAGGCTCAGGTCACAAGCTTTAACTCGGGGGTGGGGACTCTGGGCTGGGATTTGGGGATATGGTGGGGATGCCAGGCCTGGGGAGTGGGGCTGAAGGGGACACAGGTGGCCCGGTCTCTGATACCAGTTGGGGACCTGGACCTGTGGTACCTAAAGCCCCTCAGAAAAGACTGCTCAGTCTCCAGGATCCTCCAGTGCCTGGAGCCCTGTGCCTGACCCTCCTCACCCCAGGGAGGGATGCCAAAGCCCCCTGACCCGGTGCCTTCCCAGGGCACCCGGCCTGCCAAGCTCCAGCAGAGATGAGGGAGGCCCTTCACCACCTGGCTCAGCCTTCCCTGCCCCCATAAGTCTCTACACCCAGCTAACTGGGGGGCCTGGACCCCCCAGGCCTCTATGCAAGTCCACACCCTGAAGCCCAGTGTTGGAGGAGGCCTCCCTGGATGCAGGGCCTGAGGCTGCCCAGCCGAGGAGCTCGGCCAGCTTGGCCACAGGCTGAGCAGGGACCCAGGCCTCACCCCTGGCCTCTCGCACCTCACTCGTCCCAACCCCAGCAAGGAGGCCAGCACCCAGGGAGCCCGAGAGGTGGAAGTTGCAGGACCAGGGACTTAGGTCTGAAGTCAAGGGACTTCCTCAGACTGACTCTCCCCACAGGGGGAAGGCACGGTGCTGCAGGCACGAGATAAACCCCAAAAGCGACCAGAAGCAATAAGGCCCTCCGTGCCGGGCGCTGGGAGGGAGTGCAGGCAGGGTCCTGAGTGGGCCCAGCGACCACGGGGCGGCATTCTCCGGAACTGCCCCTCTCACCTCCGCAGGGACAGCGCTGGCCCCAGTAGGCGCCGCAGCCCTTCGCACCCGCAGCGGCCGAAGCCCCGGGCCGTCAACGCCAACGCTTCTGCCCGGGCCCCCGACACCGCCCGCCAGCTGTTGGCAGTGGGATGGGCCTTGGGGCTGTGGGGGCGAAGGCACTGCCCCTCGCCAGGCCCCTGCCACCAATGCAGAGTGCCCGCCCTGTGCCCTGGCTGGGCCCCTGCCCGCTCCCCAGCCCCTGCCAGGAGACACCAGCTTCTACAGCCTTGCACCTCTGCCTCTGCCACCATCCTCAGAGCCCCCCGAGTCCCCCTCAGCCTCCCCCAGCCCCCAGGCTGTGTGCTGGCCCAGTGGCTGGCACTAGCTCTGCCCGGCGCCCTGCTTTCCTATTCTCACGCAATAGTGGTCCCTAGTGGGCGCCACAGCCCAGAAAACGCTTTGGGCGAGGGCCTGGCCCCCTATCTGCCGTTTTCCTTTCAACTAGGATGGGGGAGATGAACACCCCCCAACAGAAAACACAGAGCAGGCAATTATTTATTTGTTTTTAATTTATTTTGTCATATTTTTGTAAAACGGCAGAAATGCAATAAAAGTATATTTCAACAGTGCCTGAGGACAGAGCAATGGACATGGGGTTCCCAGGGCCCAGGGACCCGAGGCTGACCCTGACTCCTGGGCCTGGCGGGCCCGAGGTGGATGTTCCTATCTTGCAACCTTGGTGCCTCCTCCCAAGAACTGGGTCTGGAGGCCACATGAAAATCTCCACTCTGTACCACCTCTGAGACCGCCCAGATTTGGAGCGGACTCCAGGCCACTGGGAGGAGCTACTGAGCCTCAACCTGCTGAGTCTTCAGCCTCCTAAACAAAGGAAGAAATCACAAAGAGCTGAAAGAACTCAGCTGCTTGGGTGCCAGGCCTGGGTCCTGAGTTAGCCGCAGCCCTGCAGGGTGACAGGGGTGATACTGTCCCCCTTATCTGCTGCACTTCCTCAAACACCCACCTCCCAGGCTGCCCTCTGAGGGGCAGTGGGAGGAACTTGGGGCGTGAAAATCGGGAGGCACCTTGCTCCCGAGTGGAAACGTTCAGGGGATGGTGCATTTCGAGATCCCGGGACAGACAGTGGAGCTGGGGAGTGGCGAGGATGTCCACTGCAGAATGGCCCTTAGACCCAAGTCACTGGACTTCCCTGTGTGATCAGGGAGAGATGTGGCCTCTCAAGCCTCCTTAGTCCAAAGTCTTGGAGCCTGAATGGGCCCCACCCCAGAGCTGGGGGAGCCAGTGTGAGGAAGGGGCACTGGAGGGACACGAAAGAGAAACGGGTTCACTGGAGGCAGGAGATCGGCCTGTGCGAAGGCACAGAGGTGTGGGAAGGCAGAGCTTGGTGTTTGAGGAGCAGAGTGAGGGGGACCTAAAGGCAGGAGTGGGCAGCTGAGGAGCCTACGTCCGAGATCTGGGTGGAGAATGGCTGTGAGACCCCGACTACGGACAGCATGATGCAAAGGGGAACTGGGGCCAAGAGGCGAGGGTGTGGGTGCTGCCTGCTCCTGCTCTGCCCACCCCAGGGCTTTGAAGCTGATGTCCAGACAGCTTCTCAGTAACAGTTAGCAATGCCACCTGCCTGCCCACGGTCAGACCAGCCCCTGGGACCAGGACTCCTAGTGGGTCAGAGCGCTTCCAGGGACTCGGCCACCTCTGTCTGCACAAACCATCACGTTGCATTTCCTGAGCACCTGCCTTATGACCACAGGGACCCAACCATGAGCCCGTGGTATGAACACCGCCCAGAATGGGAAGCAAAACCCCTTGGCCCCATGACACAGCGGGGAGGCCTACCCGGGAACCTGGTGCTGGGCAGCCCAAGCCCAAGCAATCTATCCTCCATGAGGATAACCAGGGACGCACCCCCTCCAGCTCCATGGCCCAACCCCTCACCACCCTCTAGTACCCCAGCCCCCACTCAGGGCTGGTGGAGGGAGGAGCAGCCTTCCCCTGGGTCCTGGGCCCAGCGTTCAGGACCTCAAACCTGCCTGGAGCCTGAATGCCTCTATGCTCCTCTGCACTCGTGCCTTCTCTTGGAGCCAGGGGCTTGTGAAACCAGGCCGCCTGGGCTGTCTCCACAGTGCCACCTGCTTGTCAAATGTCCTGGGTGTGGGACCCACCACAGCTCTGTCCTTGGTGGTGTGGACTGTCTTCCAGGGGTGTCCTGATCCTCAGAAGGGTGGGTCCAGGCAGGTCTTGGCTCTGAGCGAGACGGCTGCAGCAAGCCCACAAGAGGATCCAGCTGGTCTCGGGGCCGCTCTTGGCTCCTCTTGGTGAAGATGGAACAACTCTCAGTGCCTCCATCCTCTGAGGCTGAGGCACGTGGAGCAAAGACTCGAGATCAAGTAGGAAAGACCCTTTATTGGGGTGGACACTGAGCACGCACCAGTCCATGACAAACGACTTAGGAGAACGATCCGAAAGGGCTGACTTCTTCCTGTGGCGCACTCTCCGAGCAGGGTCCGGGCGTCAAGGCCAAGTCTCTAAGGCCGGACCAGGGGATGGAAGCGGGAAGAAGGGCCCCACCCCTGTCACCCAGCTGCAGCAGGGCCTATCTCTAGACACTCGAAGACACACTCTGGTTCTCCAGAGAAGGACTGGGGAGCAGGAGGAGGGGGTTTGGGGTGGGGTGGAGTCATGAGTAACAATGTTGTTTCTCAAGAAGCATCTACCAACATCACACTACTGGGTCTGACATCCCCTTTAACCATCGCTCGGTACATTTTACAGCATAAATAAAGACTCAAGGAAAATAAATACATCGGCTCCTATGAGGTTGGAAGTGGTGTGCACGGCGGGGTGTGGGTAGGCGAACCAGTGGGGAGGGTGGGCAGGCGGCTTACACACAGCAGGCGGGTGAGGAAGAGACAAGACAGGAGGCACCTGGGGGGACCATCAGTCTTAAGTGTCCTCGTGCATGTCCGGGCTGTCGGTCCGTGCGACCTTGCGGGGAGGCGCTGAGCTCTCGCCCTCGAGGTCCACTTGCTCCTGGTCTCTCTTCTTGGCAGCGTTCTGGGGGTGGGGAAGGAGAAGGGCTGTTGAGACTTCACTTAGGTGACTTCCCCAAATCCTGCTGCAGGGGTCACAGACGCGGGCTTGGAGCAGGGCGGTAACCCAGGGCCCTCGCTGGGCAGCCCCTCCCACCACGGACCTGCCCACTAAGCCACAGTCCCTGGAGCCCTGGGCCCGTGATGGGCACTGCAAGGAGCCGCCGTGGTTCACAATGACCACATGTGGCCCCAAACGCTCGGAGGAACGATGCCCCCTGCTGACGCACAAAGGGCCCTCGTGAGCCCTCGGAGGGGCCCAGGCACTGCCACAGGAGAGGAAAGTGGGAATACCTGCTTTCCTCACTCAGGGGAATTAAAGCCTGGGGGGCTAAGGAGGGGCCAGTGTGGGCAAGGAGCTTGCATTTTCTAAGCAGTTATTTCGTCATGGGGTCCCCCTTCCGTCTTTCCAGAGCAGGCTGCTATCCGATGTTCAATGTTAGGTGAGAAAACAAACTGAGCCCACTGAGCCCTGGACGGTGTGGCTCAGCTGGTTGAGCATCATCCCAAGCACCGAGAGTTCGATTGCTGGTCAGGGCACATGCCCGGGTTGCAGGCTTGATCCCCAATAGAGGACATGCAGGAGGCAGCCGACAGGTGCTCCTCTCTCTCTCAGGTCAATAAAAACATATTTTAAAACAACATGCAGAGATTTCCAGGAAAGAAAGAGAAAAACATCCTGCATGTTAAAAAGACAGCCTCTTGAGGGGAGGAGAGATGACTTTCCATGGCAGCCACAACCTCTAGGATGGCCTGGATTTTAATCACGTGTGTTTTTTACCACTAAACAAAGATTCCAAATAATCACACTAGAATCTTTCTGCCACCAGGGCTGTGAGGCTGCAGGCTGTGGGAGCTGGGCCTTAGACGCCTGAGCCTTGGTATGGCTGGCCAAGCCCCTGTCCATCCGAGCATGAGCTCTGCAGCCTCTTACACAGCCATTTCTTCCTCTGAAACGCCGTTCCCTCTCCTGGATTGCCTATCAAACTCCTATTCAGCCCTCAAGACCCATCTCCCGGGCCCATTTCTTTCCCCCACGCAAAGCCCCTGTGGTGGGCACTGTGTCTCCCCTGAGTCCCAGCACCCGAACCCCAAGTGCCTTACCTTTTTGTCCCATTGCTGATGTAGGTAGCGCAAAAGGATGTTTGTTTTTTCTGTCACAATGACTGAGGAGGAAAGACAAAGTTGCAGGGAGAGGCTGCAGATGGCCCAGCCTCCCTCCTGGCCAGCACTGCCCCTCCCAGCTCATCCCTCCTTGGCCTCCTTTCTAGCACTCAAGTCAGTACCCCAACCGAGGAGATTTCAGGAAGCCCAGGGTTTTCCCTCCTAAGCCCCGGGGCCCGAGCCAACCGCCCTAGGGTCCCTCCTTCTCAGAAATGCAGAGTCCATTACTGCGTTCAGTTTCCACCCTGTAGCGGGGAGCTCTGCCTGCAGACTCACCCGTGTGTCTTCCCAGGCCAGCTGGGAGCACAGATCTACATAGCTGAGTCCTAGTGACCACAGAAGCCAACCAGCTGGGTCCATGTGGATTCCTTTTCATGGTTAAAATAAAACACCATGGCCATGGCAACCTCCCACTCGCAGGCTCTGCACCCTTCCCTGCAGGCCCTCCACCTGAACAACCCCTCCCCATGCTGCCCACCCTGGGTTGGGCTGAGTCCCTAACCCACAGTACTCGTTTTGGGGTGTCATGGAGCTGACAGGGGACACCTGACTTGACACCAGGTGATGGGGGGAGGGTCAGTGAGCGGCAGACAAGGGGGTGGAGATGAGAAGGATTGTGAGAAAGCTGGGAGCTGACCATGTCCCACAAGACACCTCCTGCACCGCCTCCTATCCTTTCCCCTTAGTAGCCTGGATGAGCCGAGTCACACAGAGGACACTTACTCTGTTCAGATGGATACTCGCGCGTGGGCAGGTAGACTGAGGGGCGTCGATTCTGAGGGAGGGTCCAGAAGAGGTGGGTTAGGAGTGCGGGTTGACTAGGGTCCCCTCACCCCTTGACTCAGCATCCTCCCTCCAACACAGATCAGAAGATGCACGAAGACCTTAGGTGAGGTCAGGCTTAAAGATCGGCCCATTCCTAGCGAGATGCTGATTGGGGTGGCGCACATTACCCCCAGCCCCTCTCCCCGATAACTCCCCGAACCTGCACTCACCGAGGCTTTACACACAGAGTCAGCATGAAATCGACTAAAATTGCTTTTGTTGTACACTGGCAGTCCTTTCAAAAAATCTGCCTAAAAGACAGAAAAAACAGTAAGTGAGAAACGCTGCAGGGCCAGCCCTGGAGCACCTGCGGGGTGCACGGGCTCCCGGGCGCCGTCCAGGTTCCCTCCTCCTGATCTGCGGTACTTTCCTGAAGACATGCTTGAGTTGGCCACCTGACGGGTGCACTGCCATGACCTGAGAGAAGCAACCGCCCGGGAAGCGCACATCCTACTCAAACGAGTCCTTACAACAGAGCTGTACCTGGCAAGGGGTGGGGAAACTGAGGCTCAGAGAGCACGGGCCATTTGTTTAAAGTCATACCAGAAGCAAGCAGCAGGTCGGGGTCGGAGCAGGCCCACCCAACTGCAGAGCCTTCCTCTACGCTTGCTGAATGTTAAACTCCTGGTCTTGTCTCCGTTTACTCCCCTTTAATAGGCACCCAGAGGAGATGGCTGTCCACCCTAAGAAACCCCATGGGCCAGCGTGACAATAAATGGGGGTGGGGACCAGAGGCCTGGGTGAAGGGGACAGGATGGCCAGGACTCTGGCTGCCACGACAGAACTGGGAACCCAGGATTCTGAATTCCAAGAAAACTCAGAAATCCAACTTCAATAGAGTTGGCTGAACTTCCCTAAAGTTCTGTGCACTTGGAGTCAGCTCAGGGGCCGCTCCTAGGGTACCCACACCTCATGGCTTCCCCATGAAGAGGGGAGGCCTCCCGGGCGAGGGCCAGAGACAGAGAGAGCAGGCTGTTCCTCCCTGCCACCCGCTGCCTGAGGCAGAGTCTCCGCACCAGAGGTCTC
>PVJC01013927.1:0-37250 GCA_004026665.1 Murina feae | reverse complement strand
CCCCCCCCCCCCCCACTGAGCTGACATACCTGGCACAGCTATGCCGGCCGGCCATGGAGGCTCCCGGTGCAGAGCCGCCCTGCCAGCCTCCATCTTGGCTGGATTAATTTGCATACAGTCGCTCTGATTGGCTGGTGGGCGTGGCTGTGAGCAGAGGCTCAGCCAGCCTAGGCAGGCAGTTGCAACAGTTTGCCCTAGTTCCATGGCTGTTGGCCTCCATCTAGGCTGGGTTAATTTGCATACAGCCGCTCTGATTGGCTGGTGGTAATGGTCAAATTTGCATGTTTCTCTTTTATTATATTAGATAACACAATATATATATATGTGTATAGATGAACCAGGAGCCAGATAAGGCCTATGCATTGCTATTGGTTGACATGTCTTTCTTTTATCTATAGGTCTCCTTCTCTATCTTTTTTCATCTCTTGCAATTTCTACATTTAAGAAACTACATAATTTTTCCAGATAGTTTGGGTATAAACTATAGAGTTTATCATAGTTTTGATTTTGTCTATACCCCTATCATATGTATTTCCTACATATAAGTTGGTGGTTGGATTGATCTTATTTAGGTGTGTGTGTTTTTAGCAAGATTGTTTTGTAAAAGGTTTTATATTGCTTCATCAGAAGGCATATGTCTGAAGGTCTCTTTAAATATATTTTTATTGATTTCAAGGAGGAAGGGGGAGAAGGAGAGAGATAGAAACATCAGTGATGAGAGAGAATCATTGATTGACTGCCTTCTGCATGCCCCCCTACTGTGGAATTGTGCCTGCAACCTGGGCATATGCCCTGACTTGGAATTGAACCTTGACCTCCTGCTTCATAGGTCAAAGCTCAGCCACTGAGCCACACCAGCTGGGCTGAAAAGAGGTCTCTTTTGTTATGTTAATGCCATTGATGCTCAAAGACTAAATTCACTGGAGGTTGCAAACAGTAGTATTTTAAATCTAGCATTCCTTTTTCATATGTTAGCTGGAAGACTTATATAAAGAAACATATTCAATCATCCACTCCAGTGGTCGCCAACCAGTGGTCCACTTGTGATATGTGAGGTCCGAAAGGTTGGCAACCACTGAGTAATATTCATCTACTAGGGGCCCGGTGCACAAAAATTTGTGCACTCGGGGTGGAGGGAGTCCCTCAGCCCGGCCTGTGCCCTCTGACAGTCTGGGACCCCTCAGTGGATGTCCTATGATGGCCCCAGTCTGCCAGGCGCCTTTTGTGTGTGTGTGTGTGTGTGTGTATGTGTGTGTGGCCACTGGGGACCTGCCCCCAGCTGCATCTGAGGCTCGGAGCAGTCCTCCTGTGTGTGTCTACCTGCCGGGGTCCTGTCCCCAGGCACACCATCAAGGCTTGGAGCAGGCACCCCCTCTATGTTGATCTCTCAGACTCTTGCCCTCCCCTGCATGTTGTTCTCTTTTTTGAGCATGGCCAGGGCTGGGTGCGGCCTGCCTCCCAAGCTTGCCTACTGCCCATCTTCCTCCAGCCACCAGAAAGCAGGGAAAACCCCGCCTCGTGGTCAGGCCAGACTTTTCCTGCTCCCTGATCCTCGGAAGGGACCTGGGAAGCCGCCAAGCAGGCCGCCAACTCTTTCCCACTCACCCATCCCCTGCTGCCTTCCTTTCCCACTTCCCGTTGCCAAGGGGTCTGGGGAGCTGCCAAGCAGGACCCCGGCCCCTGCAGCCTTGCTTTCCCGCTCCCCGATGCCCCACAAAGGGCCTGGGCGGCCACCAAGCAGGCCGAGACCCCCCCCTGCCGCCTCTTACCCGCTTCCCGGTGCCCTCCAACCCTGCCGCCTCTTTCCCATCACGGGTCCTGGGTCCTGCGCTGTCCCGCCCTGCAGCCGCTCTGTGCATCGGGAGGTCCCTCAGCCTGGCCTGTGCCCTCTCGCAGTCTGGGACCCCTCGGGGGATGCCCACCTACTGGTGTGCCTGACCAGCCTGGGTGACGGGCTTTCAGGCTGCCCACAGCTCCCATTGACCCAACGTCCCAGCAAGGCCGGCTGGACACAGGTTCTGGAGTTTTTTCTCCTATAATTGATACTGTTCCTTGAAGGCCTGGGGTAATTGATACACTGTTCCTTTAAGGCGGCTTTCTAACTACTAACGAAGCCTCCTCTGCCTCACCTCGCAGCGTCTATAATGAAACAATTGTTACTTTTACTGGTTAGGCCGGAGCTGCTCTTTCCTTCAGCTCCAGAGGATTCTATGATTGTTACAATGTTTCAAAACTGCTAGAGGCAGTTTAATCGGAGCTGAGCTGAGGGGCGAAGCTTCACTTTCGCTGCTGCTGCAATGGAAAGGGCCGTTTACTCAGGTCCAGGAGTGGCGGCCGCCATGTTGGCTGGGCTAATTTGCATACAGCCGCTCTGATTGGCTGGTGGGCGTGGCTTACCCTGTCTCGGAGAAACGGTTAATTTTAATATTTCACTTTTATTAGTTTAGATGAGAAGTAGAATGAATGCTTACTTCTTCCCTTGATTTACTCATTTTTGCAAATTAGTTTTTTTTCTAGATGGGATGGATTTTTTCACAATATTTATGAAATTTTCACACTGTACTTTTTAAATGTTTTACAATTTTATTTGTCACTTTTACTTCAATAAAGTTGGAAAAAGGTTAGGTGGTTTTTTAGCATATTATAAAGGTGGCCAATTAGCTGTTGTTTATTCTGAACTTTTAATGATGTTCAAATTCTCACCATTGGCAGTGGGAGCCTCTGTAAATTGGCTTTTCTATGTTTTTAATCTTTCCTTGGTCTGGAACCCATTCTCCCTTATCTCAAAACAACATTGTGCTGTTCTCAAATATCAAATTTGTTGTCTCTGAGGAGGAGTTTATGCCATCATTGAGAATAGGAAAACAAAAAAATGAAGTAGGTCCCCAAAAGCTGCTAGAATTATTGGAGCAATTGAATGTACTTAGCCCCTGTGATGACTACTTAGGGGGAGAGAACTTCATTTAGATGAGTTCATTTCAATAACTTTATTTTAGAAAACCAGGACAATTACCCTAAATTAAGAACTTTTATGTTGTACATTTTTTGGTGGGTGGGAGGTCAGTACAGACACAAAAAGTCAATGCTTCATCATAGGAATATGTGCATGAGTAATCGAGCTAGTAGTCATGATGCCCACATTCTAGTGATAAGCACCATGAACTGCTGGCTGACCCAGTCATGGGCATGTATGTGTTTGTTCATGTCTCTGAGCCTCCACAACACCATGTGGGATAGCTTAGACACAGTTTCACTTGGTGTATCATTGTTTTTGTGTGTCTGGGTTTTTAAAATATTTTTATTTATTTCAGAGAGGGAAGAGAAGGTGGAAACATCAGTGATGAGAGAGATTCATTGATCAGCTGCCCCTGCATGTCCCCTACTGGGGCATGTTCCCTGACTGGGAATCAAATCGTGACCTCCTGGTTCATAGGTTGATGCCCAACCACTGACCCACACCAGCCTAGCTATACCATTGTTAATTGAAACACTCATACCTGCCACCATTGAGGTCTTTATATTTCCCACCTGCAGTGAAAACAGGTGATCTCATTGCCTTGGGCAGCTTTCCAGGTTCTCTAGCTCCCACACCTGTGAGTACTAATTCTCTACCTTCCCTTTCACAATGAACACCTTTACTTGGGCACTGTAACAGAAATCTGAATTTAAAACCTGAATGAGAAAAAATATGTACTAGGAACTAATAATGAAAAAATACTTTTATTGGAGTTACTGTAGTGCATAAAGTTAGTCTTGATTATAAACTTGTTCTGTGTTTTGCGTTTACCTTTCTAAATTGGGGGTGGAGGGGTTAGGAATGGAAATTATCATTCCTGTGTCTGTACATAGCCATGCATGTATGGAGTGACTGTTTTCCTAGCAAGCTTTGCTTGTCTAAAAATTTTTGTTTCTTGCAAATAAAATTCCAAAGGAAGAAGCACTTAACAGAGAAGATTTCTTTCATAAATGTTATGATTTGGGTATAACAAGCCATATTGAATCCATTGGGTTTTTGGTAATAGATTTAAAATACATCATAAATGTAAGTAATATGATGACTAATGGGTCAAGTAAAGTTGGAACATTTTAAATGAGAAAATAGCTGGAACTGTTTTCTGGAAACTTTTCCAGTTGATGTTTGCCCCTTCCCTCCCCCCCAAGGTGTACATTAACATAAACTTAGGGGAATCACCACTGGGGCTTGAATACCCTCTCTGATTTCATTATTACAATATGATTCTTTCCTTTCACTATTAAGTCATCTCCTACGGTGATGGGAGCATAAAATAAGTGTAATTTATTTGTATTTGTCTAGTCTCCTCTTAACTCAATAGTCATCCCATCACTCTGTTTCCTGGTAGCTGTTCAGAAAGTTTTGAAAGGTAATTAGAATCTAATAATTGACAGGCATGAGTTTACTGGGGAATTTAAAGACACAGAATCTATGGTGGAGATGGTAAGAAATTAGATCTGACAGAGAACTAGGTAACTCAGCTAGGACACCACAACTCATATTCTTAAAATTTAAAGTTGGATAATCATTTATTAAAGTTTAGTGAGGATTATGAAAAATTCAAAATCCTTTCAAACAAAAATCTGATGATAATTTGAATAAAGCCCACATTAACAATCTGTGTCTGGTTCTTTATCCAGTTATATTTCCAGCTCTCATAAAATAGATCCCACTGTTGAATAAAACTTCTCTAGTCCATTTCTGTAATGTTTTTATTTCAATAATGAGGTTAATGTTTTTAATCAGTCTTTAAAATTAAATTTACTAGTATTGGAGTAACATTGGTTAGTAACATTATAAGTTTCAGGTCTCTAGTATAATTCTATAATAATTATCATCTGTATATTCTAATATGTACTCACCACCCAAAATCTAGTTTCTTTCATTACCATATATTTAACCCCCTTTGCCCTCTTCACCTTCTCCCCATCCTGCTTCCCCTCTAGTAACCACCAAACAAACTTTGAGTTTGTTTTGTTTGTCCATTTGTTGTTTTCTGTTTTATATTCCACATATGAGTGAAATCATATGGTTCTTATCCTTTTCTGTCTGACTTATTTCACTTGACATGAACCTTGCAAGGTGCATTCATGTTGTTGCAAATGGCAATACTTAATCCTTTCGTATGGCTGAGTAGTATACCATTGTATATGTGTGCTACATATTCTTTTCATTGGTCAAATAACACAAGTTGTTTCCATTAGCTATTGTGAATAATGCTGCAGTCAACATAAGGATGGATGTATATGCATATATCCAATCTTTATATAATCTTCGCAAATAAGTGTTTTAGAAATTTCTGGGTAGGTACCCAGAAGTGGATTTCTTGGGTCATTTAGTAGCTCTATTCTTAATTTTTCAAGAAGCCTCCATACTGTTTTTCATAGAGACTGCACCAATTTACATTCTGATCAGTACTTTATGAGGGTTTGCCTTTTTCCACATCCTCTCTAACACTTGTTATTTATTTTCTTTTTGATAACTAGTGGCCCAGTGCATGAAATTCATGCACGGGCAGGGGAGGGGGTGTCCCTCATCCCAGCCTGCACCCTCTCCAAACTGGGATCCCTCTCACAATCCAGGACTGATGGCTCCCAACCGCTCGCCTGCCTGACTGCCTGATTGCCCCTAACCACTTCTGCCTGCCAGTCTGATCACCCCCTAACTGCTCCCCTGGCAGCCTGGTCACCCCTACCTACCCTCCCCTGCTGGCCCAATTACCCCTAACTGTCATCCCCTGCAGGCTTGGTTGCCCCCAGTTGTCCTCCCCTACAGGCCTGGGTCCCTCCTCATTTGCCCTCCCCTACAGGTCTGAGTCACCCCCAACTGCCCTCCCCTGCAGGCCTGGGCCCCCCCAACTGTCCTCCCCTACAGGGCTGATCCCCCTAACTGCCCTCCCCTGCAGGCCTAGGTCCCTCCCAACTGTCCTCCCCTGCAGGCCTGGGTCCCCCCAACTGTCCTCTCCTGCAGGCCTGGGTCCCCCCCAACTGTACTCCTCTGCTGGCCTGGTCCCCCCTAACTGCCCTCCCCTGCAGGTCTGATTGCTCCCAACTGCCCTCCCTTTTAGGCCTGATCCCTCCCAACTGCCCTCCCCTGCAGGCTTGATCACTCACAACTGCCCTCCCCTGCTGGCCATCTTGTGTCAGACATGGGGCGGCCATCTTGTGTGTTGGTGTGATGGCCAATTTGCATATTACTCTTTTATTAGATAGGATAGTCATTCTAACAGGTGTAAGGTGGTATCTCATTGCAGTTTTGATTTGTATTCCCTTATAGCTAGTGAAATTAAGCATCTTTTTGTGTCTGTTGAGTCAAGTAAAGTTGGAACATTTTTAATAGCTGGAACTCTTTTCTGGAAATCTGTATGTCTCCTTGGTAAAAGTGTCCATTCAGGTCCTTTGCACATTTTTTAATTGGATTATTTTGTCATTGTAGTTTTTGAGTTGTATGAGTTCTTCAGCATTTGCTAATGTCGTCTCCCATTCGGTTGGTTGCCTTTTTTGTTTTGTTGATGGTGTCTTTTGCTGTGCAGAAGTTTTTTTGTTTCACCATCTTTTTAAATTATAAATGACCAGAAAATACATTGCTCAGTTTTTACTTTCATTTTTATGCTTATAAATGCAAAACTTTGCTGTATAATTTTTCCCATTTGTAAAAGTAATCTTCCCATTATTATGAGACTGAAAGTACTTACAATAAAGGCACTAACATTCTACCAAAACAATGTCTGGCTAGTTCAAGGCTTTGAAAGTCTAGAGACACTGTGTAATGAAAATAACTGTGCAGATTGGTTGAATTGTTAGATTTGACAATGACTTCATTGTTTTAGTTGAAGGAGTCACACTTTTGATCGACTTTAACCGCAATAAAGGGACTATTTCATTTTTGGTGCTTCTCATTCTGGTCCATGCTTCCTGTCTGCTGGTGGAGTTGGTTCTGTTGAAAGGAACACCTGGAGTTACAGGTAGCCTTATTTCAGCTCTGCTTTTTAGGCTCTTGGCATGTATGCTATCCAACTTGCTCAAATGATGCTGCCCCATCCCCTCTGTTTATACATGGAACAGGATGTGTTTTGTAAGGAATGTGGTTAGTGCTCTCACTATACGTGGGGTGGCACTGCGGTACTCTCTTGCCCAATGGAGGTCATCATGTATAAAGATTGCACTGTACACAAACAAACATACAAGAAAAAAAAAAACATTTAAAAGGTAAATTATTTAAATGTTCCAAATATCTATTTCTTATAAAAAGTTAACGTAATGCCTATCTTGTGTTGTATAAAGTATGAAGGTAAATTCAAAGTACTTATTATTTTACTTCTAGATGCCCACTTGAATTGCCTTTTGCACCCTTTTCAAAAGTCACTTGACAGTATTTGTTTGGCCTCTCTATTTCTGGACTCTTTTCTGTCCCACTGATACACGTGTATATCCTTCTCCAAGACTATACTGTCTTGATCTCAGTAGCTTCATAGTAAGTCTTAAAATCAAGTAGTATAAGTCCTCCAGTGTTATTCTTTTTCAAAAGAGTTTTGGTTATTTTAGTTTCTTCATTTTCCTAAATAAATTTTAGAATCAGCTTCTCTATAGTTATAATAAATTAGAGGTTCTGGCTGAGCAGTGCTCCCCCTGTCAGAGCACACTGACCACCAGGGGGCAGCTCCCACATTGAGTGTCTGTCCCCAGTGGTTAGTGCACATCATAGCAATCAGTCATTCTGGTCGTTCTGCCATAACAGTTGCTTAGGCTTTTATTACATAAATACTACTGGGATACTGATTGGAATGGTGTTAAATCCATAGATTAATTAGGGGAGAACTGGCGTTTTTATTATGATGAGTCTATGAATCCATGAATATGTTATACAGATGGTAGGTGTCTCCATTTACTTAGGTCTTTTTCAGTTTTTAATTAAGCAGTTTGTAGTTTTCATCATGTAGATCCCATACATGTTTTATTAAATGTATACCTTAGTGTTTTATTTGTAGCTATAATAAATGTTATTTTTGTTTTAAATTCTTTATTTCATTTGCACATGCCTAGTTTATAAAAATTTCATTGATTTTTGTCTGGTGGTCTTGTATTCGAATATCTTGCCAAATTCACTTATTAATTCTGAGTTTTTCTATAGATTCTGCAGAGTTTTCTACATGGGCAATCATGTCATTTGTAAATAGACATCATTTTATTTCTTTGTTTTCAATTTTCATGCTACTTAATTATTGTTGGTTGGTTCATTGCCTTGTTACATTGGCTGGGATTTCTATCATTATGTTGAGCATGAATAGTGAGAATGTATATCTTTGCCTGGTTTCTGGTCTTAGGGGAAAAGCATTCAATCCTTCATGAGTTAAGTATTGTGTTAGTGATATTTCTCCTCTATTTGATAGTTTATTATGAGTTCTTATCATATGCTCTAACCAACTTGGATCAGTGGATAGAGCGTCAGCCTGTGAACTGAAGGGTTCCATGTTCAATTCTGGTCAAGGGCATGTACCTTGGTTGCAGGCACATCCCCAGTAGAGGGCATGCAGGAGGCAGCTGATTGATGTTTCTCTCTCATCAATGTTTCTAACTCTCTATCCCTCTCCCTTCCCCTCTGTAAAAAAAAAAAAAAAAATCAATAAAAAAAATTTTTTTAAAAAGAGTTCTTATCGTAAATGGCTATTGGATATTGAATTTTTTACACTTTTTCTGCATCAGTTAGTATGATCATGTTTTGTTTTTGTTTTGTAAACTGTTAATATCATTAAATCGATTGAATTTCCAATATTGAAGCAACTTTATAGTCCCAGGATAAACCTCTCTTAGTTGTGCTATATTATTGATTATATATTTTGCTGGATTTGATTTGTAAATTTTTGAGAATTTTTATATCTCTACTTTTATTTTATTGTCTTTGTCTGGTTTTGGTATCGGTAATGATGATTTCATAAAATGAGGAAAATTCTCTGCTCCTCTGTTTTCTGTAGCACAAGAGAATGAAGAAAAGAAAGAAGGAAGCAGTGAGAGATTTTTATAAACCCACTGTGCATTAGGAATTTCCTTTCCTCTTCCAGGAGCCAGAAATAGAGGGTTTTCTGGTACTTCATATTTCTGCACCCTATGCCCACTTCTCTAGTACTCCCTATTTCTGCAATCAGTGCCCCACCTTCAGTCCAGGCTGAGGAATACGGGAGGAGAAATGAGAAACTCACCCCCATTTTGGTGGTATTTTGAAATCTAGCCCTCTCCAATCTACCTGTTACCATTTACTTTCCAGAGCCCTCAAGTAGCTGCTTGGCGGTTTTATAGCTGTATTCTCTCCAGATTTTGTAGCTGCATGGAGTGGCAGAGACAGGGTTTCATCTTTCCCAGAACCTTGAAATAATTTCTGAAGAGAGGGGATTAGCAACTAACAAAGAGATGTTTTTGCTTTGGGGGAAAAAATAAACAGGCAAATATTCCTAGTTTTTTAAAATCCTTTATGCTCATATTAGAAACTGGAAATATCATGAGGGTAAATATGCATATGGAATTGGTATTAGTTTTCTTTAGATGCGTAATAAGTTGCCACGAGTGATACTGACTTACAGCAACACAAATGTCATTCCGCAGTCCTGTAGGTGAGGAATCCTCGTGGCCTCAGCTGGAGTCGCTGCTCAGAATCTCACAAGGCCGCAATCAAGTGTCAGCCGGGCTGGCTCTAATCTGCAAGCTCCAGAGAAGGATCCACTTTCAAACTCATTCCATTTGTTTCTATAATCCAACTTCTTATGTTTGTAGGATTAAGATCCCAAATTCCTTGTCAGCTGTTGGCCAGGGTTTCGCTCATCTCTAGGCCTACCCATTCCTTCTACATGCTCCCCACCATCCTCAAAGCAGCAGTGACATGTCATAGAGCCTTCTCCTGCAGATCTCTGATGTGCCCTTCTGCCTCCTTTGTGTGCCTTTTAAAGGACTCCTATAATTAGATCAGTCCTTCTGGATAGGCTCTGGGTCCTAAATTCAGCTGACCTGGGGCATTTATCACAACTGTAAATCCCTTTAGAGCACAGCAGTATCTGGATTAGTGTTCAATTCAGTAACCAGGTGACAGGAATTGTGGGGCAGAAAGTCATCTTGGAGTTCTGCCTGGTACAGAACCAGCTGAGAATGTTTTGGAGGGCTGCAGCATGATATGACCAACTCTACCTCAGGTTGCATTTCAGGCCCGGTGCTAAGTATCAAAGATGAAAAATGTATGCTCACAGATCTTCTTAATTGGTGGGAGATTTAATCTCATGTAAAATGCTTGTACTGGGGCAGTTTTGCAGATCAAGTTCTTGGAGAAAATGCTGAGCAGTATCCTATTGATTAAGTGTTAGACCAAGAAAGGTACATTCTCAAGGAGCAACATGAGCAAAGGGCCAGTAGTGATGGCATGGTTTGGTGGAAGTGGGTTCTATAAACTGTGATATTTCCGGAATTTTAAAGTATGAAGAGGACATGGCTGTAGCTAAGGAAAAGTAGAACCTTTTCTCTCTTTTTTCTTTTTTTCATTCTAAGGAGCTTGGTTTTTTGTTCCAAAAGGAAAGAAGAGCCATAAAGAGGTTTATGCAGGAGTGAGCCAATCAGGATTGCATTAGACATAAATCATTTGGAAATACATGGGAGGCTAGATTGACCGGAATCAGTCTAGACAGAGAAACCATTTAGGAGGCTTTATAATAGTTGAACAATATCAAAGGCATGGAGGAACGAAATGGCAAGTAACAGGAATGCTGAGAAAAGGGAATTGAATTCAGGCAATGTTTTAGAAGTATAATTGACAGAACTTAATCATTGAGTGAATTTGGACCAGGAAAAGGGAATTAAATGAATCTAAAGTCAGATTTCTATAACAACTGACTCCACAGAAATACAAAGGGTTGTAAGAAAATATTACAAACAACTATATGCCAACAAATTGGACAATTGGGACTAAGTGGATAAATTCCAGAAAGCATGCAATCTTCCAAATCTGAATCAGGAAGAATCAGAGACTTTGAATAGACAAATTACAGCTAGTGAAATTGCACCAGTAATAAAAATCTCCCAACAAACAAAAGTCCTGAACCATATAGCTTCGGTTAATTTTACCAAACTTTCAGAGAACTAACAACTATCCTTCTCAAACCATTCCAAAAAATTCAAGAGCAGGGAACACTCCCAAGCTCATTTTATGAGGCCAGCATTATTTGAATTCCAAAAGCAGAGAAAGAAATTACAAAATTAATTTGTAATTTCCCTGATGAGCATAGATGCTAAAATCTTCAACAAATTATTAGCAAACCAGATCCAGCAGTGCATTAAAAACATCATAAATCGTGATCAAGTGGGATTTATTCTGGGGAGGCAAGGTTGGTACAACATCTGCAAGTCACTATATGTGCTACACCATGTAAACAAAATGAAGGATAAAAATCATATTATCATATCAATAAGATGCAGGAAAAGCATCTTATTGATAAAATCTAGCACCCATTTATGATAAACACTCTTAGCAAGGTATGAATAGAGGGAACATATCTCAATGTAATAAAGCCATATATGACAAACCCACAACCAACATTATATACTCAGTGGGCACAAAACTAAAAGCATTTCTGTTAAGATCAGGAACAAGACAGGGATGTCCATTTTTACCACTCTTATTCAACGTAGTACTGGAAGTCCTAGCCACAGCAATCAGACAAGAAGAAAACATGAAAAGCATTCCATTTGGAAAGTCATTATTTGCAGATTAATTGACACTAAAAGCCCACAAAAAATAATAGGTATATTTATTTCACAAAAATTAAAATTGTGCTGCAAATGATACCATCAAAATAACTGCAAAAACAGTCCACAGAACTAGAAAAAAAATATTTGCAAATCCTATATCTGATAGGGACCTATATCCAGGATTATAAAAAGCTCAGACAATTCAATAATAAAAGACCAATGACTCATTTTAAGAATGAGCAAAGGATGTGAATAGACATTTTTCCAAGAATATATGCAAATGGCCACTAAGCACATGAATAAATATTCAACATCATTAGTCATTAGGAAATACAAATGGAAATCACAGTGGAATGCCATTTCACACCAGCTAGGATGGCCATAATCAAATGACCTTGAGTTCCACTCCTAGGAAGATACCTGATGGAAATGAAAAAGTCCACAAGAAAGTTGCACATGAGTGTCTGTAGCAACCAAAAAGGAGAAACAGCCCACATGTCTATCAGCTGATAATGGATAAACACACTGTGGTGTCCCCGTTTGATGAAGTATTACTCAGCCACAAAAAGGAGTGAAGTACTGAGGATACATATCTCAATATGAATGGACCTTGAAAGCATATCCAAAAGAAACTAGACATAGAGGGCCAGAGACTGTATGATTCCATTTGTGTGAAATGTCCAGAGCAGGCAGCTGTGTAGAGACAGAAATTCAAGTAGTGGTTGCTGGGGCTGGAGGCAGGGAATGGAGGGGAATGACTGCTACATGGCATGAGATTTCGTGTGTACGTGGTGATGATTATGTTCAGGAATTATATGGTGGTGATTATTGTGCAGCCATGTGAATATACTAAAAATCATTGAATTGTATACCTTAAGAAGGTAAATTGTATGGTATGTTAGTTATATGTCAGCAGAATGTTTTTTAAAGGGTAATTCCTTAAAGTTTGGATATTTTTTCCTGTTTAAAAAATATGGGAGCAGGGAACTTTTTAATATTGCAGTCAGGTGATTCAGAGGTCTAGTGAAAAGCTGGAGCCTCAGAGTTTTGCTAGCCCTGATTAAAGAAACCCAAGAGAAGGCACACTTGCAAGGGGCAGTGCCCTGAGGGAGCCTGGGTAGCCAGGAGGAAACCCATGGGCGCTGAAGCCTGAGAAAGGTGAGAGGAAGTCCTCCCTATGAAGAGAGCTGTAGATAATGAAATTATTAAGGACTTTTAACTTTAGCTGCTTAATTACTTTACTCTTCCTAGCTTCATCTGGGATTATGTCTTGTATTATATCTTCAGGCTCCAATCAAAAGATCACTTGTTAGATTCAGTTAAACTCAAATATTGGTTGAACAGATACATATGTGAGACACACTATGCTAGTCCTTGGACATAAAGGTGTATGACATACTCTGCCTTCACGATGCATATCGTCTTATGTCTTATTGATAATGAAAACATAAAGACACTGATATAAGTCAAATACAGAAATAATAAGACTGTTAGTTTTAATGTCTGGCAGCTAAGTGGCAGGTAGGGACAACTTCTGGTATATGATATGTGTAAAATGGACTAGAGGTTTTAAGCAATCTCAGTCTTCCCATGATGAGGTATTTGAAATGTTATCAAAGCAAAATATATGGGGAAAGATGTAGGGAGTCTTCTGGTTTGCAACAGGCCACAAGGAGAAGCAAACCTTTTCTGCATATATTTGATAAGAGAGTGGTAGGGAGCTACTTCACTTAGTCGGACACATATTGTTGGTTCCAGTATTTGTGTCGAATACTGGATACCAGGGGGAGTCCTTTTGCCTTGGGAGAAGGGATGCCAGTCGTACTGCCAAACTGGGAAGGCTGCTTCATTTAGCCTCGGTTGAGAGGACAACGTGGATGTGTGGCCGTGATTCCGTCAGGAGCAGGGAGTCACGTGGATTAGGCAGGAATGTGGGCATGGAAGTAGCCCAGGGAAAGTGTTCTTCAAGTAACTACACAGAAAGAATAGTTAGGTGATTAGTAAAAGGATGACAACATCTGGCATTCTAATGAGTCCACAGTACAGATGTTGGGAACTTCAGTAGGAACTTGACGGGAAGTAAAGGCTTATATTCAGTAAGAACGCTTCAGTAATTTTTTTATCTTTTTCATTTCTATAGCAGACATCAACTTGGACATATCAAAGCCTTTGAAAGCGAACCTGAGTTTTACCAAGCTGGATCAGATCAGCCATTTTTTAAAGAAGATCAAAAGTGCACAGGGCAACGAGACTTCGGCGCCGTCAGACACTGTGCGGCTTAAGGATGAGCTTCCAGTCTCCAAATGTTACCGTGGGAAGTTGCCTAAATCCAGAGTCCACGGTGATGCAGCACGAAAGCTTCCATTTCGAGAAAACATGTGGAGAGCTGTTTCCTGCTTTCAAAAAGTTTCTGTCCATACTACTCAGATTGTGGTCGCCATGGAAACCGTCCCCCATCCTAGCCAGCCTTGCCTGTTAGCATCTTTGTCGACCCTCAGTGGAAGCCTGAATGTTAAAGCGGCACAAAAAGCACCTGGTAAGTCACAGGAGAGGGGAGAGGGAGATGACAATGTGACTTGGCACCATCAGGAAATGCATAATTGTGATGATTTATACTATTTGGAGGTTAAAAGTTTTAAGGGCCGTCAGAGATGGGATATTTCTGATTTGTGACCTTATTGTGGAGAAAATCTTATAACAAATCCATTAAGCTTTTAAGTATTTTAATGTGCTAAACTGTTCCTTTCCACCTCTTCGGACATGTTCCTGCAAATGTCTTTAAAGCTGTTCATTCCTAAATTTCTGTTCCCTGAAACAGCAGCAGTGGAACAAGGAGAAGTGGTCTTACCAGCCGTTAGAGTAGGGGTTGTCAGGGTATGGTCTCAGAACCAGCAGCATCAGCATCAGAGAACTTGCTAGAAATGCAAATTCTTGAACCCTACTGCTGACCTGCTGAATCAGAAACTCTGGGCATGGAGCCCAGAGTCTGTGTTGCAAAAGTCATACAGGTGATTCTGGCGCACTGCATTAAGTCCCTGGTAACAGTTTATTTTAAAAAGAGAGATTGCTCTAGTGCACTGGTTCTCAGCCCTCTGGCCCTTTAAATACAGTTCCTCATGTTGTGACCCAACCATAAAATTATTTTCGTTGCTACTTCATAACTGTAATCTTGCTACCGTTATGAATTGTAATGTAAATATCTGATATGCAGGGTGGTCTTAAGCGACCCCTGTGAAAGGAGACCGCCAAAGAGGTCGTGACCCACAGGTTGAGAACCGCTGCTCTAGTGGCAGGTATGCTACCCAAAGTGTACTAGAAGTCAGCATTCAGTTCTGCAAGGACAGGGCCATTGTGGATTACCAGGCAGCAGCCCCCGGCAAGGAAAAGCCGTGTATCCTGCCCAGCCTAGCAGAGACAGGGAGGTATGGGCCCTGCAATGTCCTGGGTGGGTGGTGAAGAGGTGAGAAGTTAAGAGGCAGTGACATCTACATTTCCCTCTTTTGTTACCAAGACTAAATTGTTGTGTGCTTCTTCACACTGAGTCAAACAGGGTAGGCAGAAGGAATGTGCAGAGGGAGGAAAAGACAAGGCACAGGTGGGAAATAACAGTTTTCAATCACTGGAGCTGCTACTGTAAAAGTTCAGGGCATCGTGCCAGAAATTTTACTTTGAAAGTAAAAGTAGCAAAAGGGAACATTTTCCCCCACTTTAATTTGCAGGAAAGAATTGGGGGAGGAGAGGGGTAAAGTAAATCCTGAAACTATATGCAACATAGTGACTTACTAAAGAAGTAATTAAGTGGCAGCTGGAGACTAACTATAACTTAGTTCCATATAGCCAGTTTGGGCACAGTAGTTTAAGAGATAAGGAAAAGGTTTTATAGTTGAGAAGTATGAATTTTAGGCCAAAAAATAGAGGATTTATTTCTTTCTCATCATAAATATTTGTGACCAAGCCAGCTGAAAGCAGTGTATTTTTTTTTTTTTTTTTGTCTTAAAAGTTAGAAGTGAAAAACGTAAGGGCCATGGGACATGAAAGATTATGAAACATTGGGCTACAATATCTGATTTATCCATAAATACATTGCAACCCAGACAACACTGGACCGGTTCCCACATAATCATATAGCAGTTCTACCTAATCATATAGCAGGGAAAGGCTAGGAGTCAACCCAAGTGAGAGTTTAAAATGTACTGTGCTCAGTTCTACATCCTTTACTGTTTCAGCCTCATTTCTTTTATTCATTAGCTACTCATATTTTACCCACGTTTAACCATTTGTATGCCATAAGCGTCTATAGATGCAAGCAGCAGACCTTTTTAAATTAAATTCGAAATATTGTGGCAGTTAGCTGGTTAATGTGTCTATTCTTGTAAACATCTCTAACATATCATGAAAATCCTCTCACTGAGCTAGACAAGGTCATAGACTCAATTCTGTATTTGTATTTGTTTTTTACACTCCATCCTAGAAAAACTACGTGCCCTATTTCTCTTATATTTATGCCTTTTAATCTAGTCAAACACAGAAGTAGCAACTATAGCTTTGACTAAGACATAAATCATACAACTCTAATTGTGGTATCCAACAAATGTTCTAAAATAGTTATTTATGTCAGCAAACTAAAACAGTTCGAAGTTAGCCATTAAACTGAACAGTTTTATTACGAGAGCATAACGAATACTAAATCGGGTTTCTGTGCATTTCTGCTGAATGTAATGACATGCTCAAGCATTTTAAGAAGATAACAAAGTCAGCAAAATAATAATGAATTATAATTAAGTAAAATAAGATTAACTTCTAGTTTCTGCTGAAGACTAATTTCTAGGAAATTATAATTGAGAGATTTCTACATGTTTTTCAAAGTGGTTCTTAACTAAGCAAAACTTTTTTAAAGTAAAATATAATTTAGGCTTTAAACATTAATTTTATTGTGTAGTTGAGTATCTTAAAAATCCATGCTTTGGAACTTGGATAAACACATGTAATTCTTTATTTGAGGTACGTTTTTGATAAGTAGTTAAAATTGACACCCACCAAAAAGAAAAATCTCCTATCAGTAGTGATATGTCATATTTTTCAAGTGACATCGTTTTTGCATTTGACCAAAATTTGTGTAGTATATCTTTG
Organism: Murina feae; assembly: GCA_004026665.1. NCBI lineage: Eukaryota > Metazoa > Chordata > Mammalia > Chiroptera > Vespertilionidae > Murina > Murina feae. The sequence goes on along the minus strand of PVJC01013927.1, from coordinate 20,384 downwards.
AGCTCAACAGAGTTAATGTCACATTTTTATAGTTTGAATCTAATACAGAAATACTTAACTGTGTCTTTGATTTTATAGTTTATATAACTATTTTGACCATCTGCAGCAGCTGCACTTTTCAAATTATTTTCTGAACCAAATTGAGCACAGTGACAAAAGTAGTCATCTCAGATGTACTATTAAACAGAGAGAGAAAAAGGAACAGTGCCTTGGTACCGTATAACCATCTGCTGTACAGATGTTATTGTATAGAATGACTTAAGATAAAATAATTGTAGAAAATTTTCATTAAAACCTCAGCAATTTGCACTTGTTTATGCGAATCTGCATAACTCCCCAATGAGACAACACATTTGGGGTTTCTTTGGTTCTCACTCACTTTCTCTTTGATCCTTTTTGATGTGCTGACTTTAATAAACACAGTCAAAAACACTGTGCAAAAACATCATGGAAAAAACTACAAAGGAATAATTATAGCAGCAGAAACTACTCTAATCCCTAACTTACGCAAGCTATTTTTAGTGAAATATTTTTTTTAACACTCTTTATGTGACAATGTTATATAAACAGGGTAAAACGGTCCTTTCCAGATGAGTTTTAATTTAGGAGCTGAAATAGATGTGTAATGCTAGAGGACTCTTATGTTCTAAGGAATATTTAGAGAAACACGATTGAGAATGTGTTGTAGGCATGTTTCCTCACTTCTGAAAGGTACAAAAATATTTCAGTTTGCCTAGTTATATTTTTTATCATTTAACTGTCATAAATTTAGGGGCAGTGCATAGGAAAAGGGAATAATAAAAAAGTAAAGGAGGAAAGTTAGTTTTCTTCCCAAGACATTGTCAATACATTTAAATCTGAAATGTTTTCGTATTCGTTTACTGGTTTTTACGACGAAAGATGTACTGATTACTCACTGAAATGTGTTCATTGTTTGAAACAAAATGAAATGGTTAAATATTTTCCACTTTAAAAAAAATCCACGAGTTTTCCTTAGTTTCCTGTACTGTTCTGCAATCCTCAACGATGAGAGTTTCAAGGGACTTGATTTTTTTAAATTCCACCTGCAGAGGCTAGTGTAACAATGACTTAAAATAACTTAACTTGTGTTTCTGCTAGAATACTTACATTCTTCCAATATGTCTTTGGGAAAAGGGCCCTAAAGTTGATTTTAGTAGACATAATACTTATATTTTAAAAGTTGGTGTATAATATCACACAGAAAAATACCTTTGACTGTATTATCAATAACAAAATGAATCTCACTTAGAAATTATATCTTATTTTCTGAATCGTGTTAAAGCAAATATTTCTTCTGCTCTCCATGAAGTCCATCCCATTCTGTAGTATGTTTAAAAAAAAAAAACAGCCACCTTTCCCCCACGCATCCACACAGAAAGTGGTCTCTTTTTGCCATTTGAAGCGTGTCTTTTTTGAGAAGCCATGAGTATGTAGCTATAAATCCTAGATAGCAGTGTAGCACTTTCCCCAGGCAGGGAGGGAAGGAGCTACAGACTTCTGCTCCCCTTGTCCGAGTAAATTATGGCTCTATTAGGGCGGCACTCCTTAGATTTCAGCAACAAGGGCGCACAATTCGGGCTGTGAAATAGCCTTCCTATGGGCTTCCTTGCTCTTTCCTGGGGCGCTTAGATTAGCAATCCCATGTAAAGTTAGGAAAAGGGAAGTAGGGAATGAACAAAGGGTTAGGGGAGGAGCCTAAGCAAGGCCATCTTGTTTGGCATTTTAGCCAGAAATGGGAAGAGCAGCAAGCATCCCTTTCCAAAGGTACTTTTCATCCTCGCAGAAAGCCATGGGTTGAACTCCTAGTCAGAGAGCTATGGTTTAAACAGCTTTCGCTGCCCCTGCCTCTATCATCCAGATGTACTTATCTCTGTGTATAAACAAAAACGAAGAAAAGCATAACCATATTATTTTTCACATACACAAATGCCTCCCTCTCGTGTTCACTAAATTCAGGACCAATAAAATATAAAGAACCTAAAGTTCCTTTTCATGTGCTGAAAAGTGAAACCGGGCCATTAATTGCGGAAAGTGGAGCTTTTCAGTCCAGTTAGCTGGATCTCCAGAGGACACGCTCTCAAGGCCTTGTCAGCACCAGTGGATGCTCCGGAGATGTCGGGAAGCCGAGGGGAAGTAAAGCATCCAATTAGATATGACTGCCTAAGAGAACACGTTCCATAGCAAGCCATTTACAACCCCCCCAAGACTTTTGTCACTTTTACAAAGAAATGGTGCTTCTTCCCAATGCCTGAACCATAAGAAAGGAATTCTTTGACAGGCAGAGCCAGAGGCCAGACCTGACCTGAAGCAGCCACTGAGGGTTGAAGTGGGAAGCACAGCTGGTGAGCAGCCAGACAGGCTGCTCACCGACCTGCGTGAATATTGGGTGTGGGCACCAGAGTCTTGTCATTTCTGACACTATGTCCCAAGTAGCTTAAACCCAACCCTGGAGGGAAGGTGGAGACCTCATTGGATGTGTAGCAGCTGGGATTTTATTTGTCATTTTGGCAAACTTCACAAGCGCAAAAGAAAGAGTAAAAGGGGATTATCTTGACAATGAAATGAGTTACTGAATCTTGTGATAATGAAAAGCAGAGGAATTCTAATGCCTTTCTATAGTCCCTGAGGTAGAGGTGCGTTTATAGTTTTGCAGAAGTAAATGCAGGCAGGCAGAACAGATGGCCTAGGGTCCAGGAAACACGACACCCTCATCCCAGGACCGAGTACCACTATTAATCCTGCCCTCATTCCCTCCCGTTACTTTATAACAAGCTCCAAGTTGCTACTGATGAACTGGCATGTCCCTCCATTTTTACTTTTAAATTACCTCTAGATTCCTGAGCTTTTTCAACAGTGATATTTTTCTGTGCATGATGGTGAAATGAGACATTAAAAAAAAATTGAAATGGAAAAATTGAAATGCTGAAAATTGAATGGGAAATAGAAAAAGTGAAATTCTCATAACTATTTTTTTTTTCAAAATAATGTCCCATATTATTTTCCTAACCTAGTGGGAAATAAAAACCATAAATGTGTAAGAGATACTCCCTTGGGGAGTAAGTCTTTTGTCCTCTTCTTCTCAGAAATCCTACACAGTGGGGGGGAAAATCCCAACAAATAAACTTTATTCTCTTTGCTCTAATTTTTATCATAATATAGTATTAGACATAATTATGGAGAATATAAGCAATATTAACACTATTATGTTATAATGATCTCTTTTTCACATCTTCAAAAAGAGAGGTAAGAAATTAACAATGTTTGATATTTTAAAAGCAACCACCCACTAGTAGATACACACTGTCCAGGAATGCTTAGATAGTCACCAGTCTCTTGTTTAACCAGATTATGTCAGTGTAGGCTCATGCATCCTTCATTGGGGATACTTAGTTTTTCTGCCATAAGGATTTATGCATTTTAAGTGTTATGTGATTATTGTTCTTCGTGTACATTTTTGTTTTAGTGCTGTGGGGTCAACTGTCACTGTTTTGGGTTCCAGTAGGAAGCCTTATAACAGATAGGAGTGTAACTGCAGGCATTTAGAAGACACCCGCTGGGTTGAGTGTCTGATGTGTTAATTTCCAGGTTGAATGAAAAGTAAAAGCCATGTAGTACGCGGGCAGCCGGGCTGTGGAGCACTGTCCTGTGCGGTGGTGGGTGGATGTGATGTACCTGCCCAGCCATCCAAGGGGGTGAGCGCCTCTCGCAGAGATAACCATCTTTGACTTTTTCTTCTGATTCATCACCGACCTGAACTCCATTTGAACCTTGTTAGACAAAAAACAAGCAGAATTCCTGGCCCAAGCTATAAAATATAATTAAGCCCTTTTGAAATGATGTGTAAAAGAACATTGCTGTGCCCCCACTTATAACCACCACCACCACCGCAACCAATAAAGTTAAATCAAGCACTGCCTGTAATGGATTAAAATAATAAATGTTCCTGGATTTCAGTGTTTGAAGTACTTGAAGAAAACAGGCTCCCAGCAGCCCGGGTAGCTGAGTGCAGGAGAGACATTTATTAATGACGAGTTCAAGGGTCTGGCCTGTTGAAGATCATTACTTTCTGTTTACCATGGGTTACACATCTCTTACGTTTTCACACAGCCCACATGTGTCCACATGCAATAATGAAAGCTTTTTTTTTTCACCAAAGAATTGTTAATTGTGTAAATGTGGTTCTCGTGGGGAATATGAAGTCTTCATAAGACTCTGCTCTGTTCTAATGAGAAATCCAGGACCGTGGCTACAGTCTTCCAAGTGTATTCCCCTTCAGATCTTGTCTCCAGCTAAATTACTCTATTCCTTCCTATTGTTTTAGTTACCAAATTTCAGACTCGATCTAGACTGCTAGAAAAATGTTGGCGCCAGGTCATATGTGTTAGAATTGTGTCCCGTTGCCCTGGGTTTTATGTCTTTTATACTATAGCAAAAAAAAAAAAAATCATTTTTATTTCTTTCCTTGTTTTAACGAATGTATGTCAAAGAATCATTTCTCTAGATTTAGATACATTTGGGGGGAGAAAAGACAACTGATAAAAATTTCTCATGTACACATATTGAAACAGAATGTTCCTTGGGCAGGAGGAAAACGGGCCTTTTGGACAACAGAAATGCTGTGAATTAACATGAAGTTATCTCAAAATCCTATTGGAGAAGAAAGGGTCCAGTCCTAGTAATTAAATGCTAGGGATCTTTTACTTCACAGCTTCTCCTCTGCATCCTTGGTAGCACCGTATAGGTTAGTATTTAGAGAAATGACAAGAATTGTTATAGCCCCCAGCACTGGGACTATGGAAAAAGAGAGGGTCAGAAGTAAGTCTCTACCCCCCACGCAGCCTTTAGTTCTGTCTGTGGTCGCAGCAAATTGCCCTCTCATTCACATAAGCCAGGAGGCTGTTTGCTAGGAAAGTTTCTGGCGAAGCAACCCGGTCAGCGATGAGTGGCTGAAGACATATCTTAGATGTGCTGTTGCTCTCTGGCCAGGCCCCTGGACCTGTAGGCTATGTTGGCACAGTACACCGAGGCCGTGTAAAACAGCTGGGGACAGGAAAAAGCATTTATTCACAACCATGTTACCAACTGGAAAAATGAAATTACGAAGAGCTGACGAACAGCAGCGGTTTTTATAAGGCAGCATGGCGCTGGAAGGAGGCATAGGGAATCTAAATCCCAGCCCTGCAGTTGGTTGTGGTAAAAGTTACAATTTAGCTCATTTCCAAAATGAAGGCAAAAATATTTAATTCCCAGGGCTATTGAGAACATCAGGCGAGATAATGTATGTAGGCTATTCTACACATTCCTTGGTACAAATATATTATGTTCCTCAACAAATACTGGTGTTTTGGGTTTTTTTATCTTCCTCCCCAACTCAGTCATCCCAGTGAATGCTGAGGGCATAGATCAGTAAATTTTAGAGCTGGGAATTACCTTAAAGATCTTCCTTTTCTTTATCAAGAGCCCTTTTTATTCTTTCTCTCATGGGCCTCATGATCCAACCAAACTGCATTCAGGATCACATAGCTAACGTGACTATACCTGCCTGTGATACTTCTCCACCCAAAAGTAAAGCTTCAGTACACCTCCTCGGCCCTGTCTCAGACAAATCTGAAATACTGGAAACCATTACGCTGTGGGACTCCCTAAGTGTCAAAGAACCCTGGGTTGAGGCTGCCTGAGCTAGCCCTAGTCCCTCACTGAGTTGAGAGTGGACCAGTTAGCCAGGCGTGTGCTGAGGCAGTCTGGTCCTTCTGTTGCACAAGTCCTTACAAGCTGGACTGCGCAGATCCAGACCAGTTTCTAAGCCGTTGCAGTAGGTTCCTTAGCAAGTCATTTTGCTTTCAACATTGTTAGGATAAGTTTATACCAGTTCTTCCATCCATGTGACTTACTTTTTTAAAAACTAATTCACTGGCAGTTTCCTAAGGTAATTACTCTAACCAGCTATTGTATTCATCTAAGAACCCACGGAGTATTTGCTGCTGTTCTTTCCTCTCTGGAAAGGTTGTCATACACTTTCCACTGTGCACAGTCAGACCTGCCAGTCTGGGTGTTTTTTAAACATGGACACATGATCCAATCAAGTTTTATTTTTCTAATAAACTGACACAACTGTAAAAACAGTGCGCATGGTGGCAGATTGGAGGGGAAGAAAGAGGCAAAGCATACCCTCTACACCCTTTGGTATTTTTAGTTTGGTTTTTCTAGAATTCGAATGTTTTAAAACATTTCTCAAAAAATACCTTTCCCAGACAGGGCCAAGTATAAATAGCCAACTCAGCAGACATTTTCATCTTTTATGAGTAACGCTCCCTTTCTTAATGTGAAAGGGGGGGGGTGGGAATCCTATTTCTGCTACTTACCATTTTCCTATGTTCCAAGGAAAGGTTTGGATTAGTCTAGGGTCCATGGAGGCCTTAGTGGGCGTCCCTAGAGACTGGAAAGCCCACTCATGAGAAATTAGGTGCCTTGGAGAGGGACCTATGTTAGCAGGTAGACCAGCCAATTGGACTCCCATTTTGATGGCCACACTTTTTAGTAAATTGGGAAGCATCAGCATCTCTTTCAGCTCCTATCCATTGTACTGTATTTCCCGGCGTATAAGACGACTTTTTAACCCAAGAAAATCTTCTCAAAAGTTGGGGGTCGTTAATGGAGCCGGAAGGAGTCCACAAGTGTCTCCGGTCGGCTCTTTTTTGTGCCGCATACAGTCTATGTCTGGACTTTTTAACCCAGGAAAACCTTCTCAAAAGTTGGGGGTTGTCTTATACGCCCAGTCGTCTTATATGCAAGAAAATACGGTAATTCTGATGGCTTTATGGTTTGTTCCGTATACTGCTCTTATCCTATACTTTAGTTTATTACTAGTTATAATTATATAGGCTTATTACAAAATATAGTGTAATTAAAAAGTATCTGACCAACTTATATATTCTGATCAAGGGGAAGGGGGTAGGGGAGAAGCAAGGTGTGTGTTTTTCCATGGTTAAAATACCCAAGTGTTATTTTTATGTGTTTCAACATAATTAGTTGAAGGAATTAGAAAAGATTTCTAATCGTCTCTTTATGGACCATACTTACAAAAACCTTTTTCTAGTCACCTAGTCACTTCTGGTCATCGTCTCATGGATCGTACAGATAAAAAGTTTTCTTCCTTTCAGAGGCATCGTGATGCTTCGCTGTTGTGCAAATCGACTTGTGGATGTATCTAACACATGTTTGCTGGTTTTCTGGTAGCCTCAGATTACTTCCAGCTGGATAAAAAAATACCTGGACATGCTTTGCTAGCACATGTCATCATGGAGTGCTCTTTCTAATGACATACAGAAGCTTGATTCCAAGTGTGTTTTGCACAGTCAGCATGGAGATGCAGGAGCCTTACTGAGGTCTAGGAGAGACGATGACGTAGCGCTGGCAGCGCTCTGTAAACATTCTCCAAAACAAGTGGTTTGCATTTATTAGTCTTCTGAAGGAGTATTTTAAAGGTCATGAAACTATTAGTTCCTTGAACTAAATTTTTACACTCAGTGAAAAGTATGTCAGTATGCAAGCAAAGCAAGATTATTTCTGTTTATCACACCAGTTGTTTCTGAAATTACTTCTCGATGTTGCTACACCTCATTTACTTTAATTAAATATCTGCCATTAGTTTGCTAGAGCTGAAATTAAAAATATAAACACAGATTTTTGAAACAAGCCAATGGAAAAATCAGGCAGAAAAGCATTCTGTGGAATGGAAGGAGGTAGAGGGAAGAGGCTATACACTGGGTCAAAATGACTTGAACACGCAGTCACTAAGTGCAGCGGTGGGTCCTGGGTAAGATCCTGGAATCAGGACCGGACATGAGAGGAGAAACTGGTGAAATTCAAATAAGGTGTCTAAATTACTTAGCTGTTTTGTATTGATGTTAATTCATTGGCTCTCAAGAATCATGTTAAATTAGCATTATGGGTGAAGGATATCGAAGTTGAAAGCTATCGACTTTGCTGAAAGCCTAAAATTATTGCAAAATTAAAAGTTCTTAAAAATGGCCTGACCAGTTTGGCTCAGTGGATAGAGCGTCGGCCTGCAGACTCAAGGGTCCCAGGTTCGATTCCGGCCAAGGACATGTACCTTGGTTGCGGGCACATCCCCAGTGGGGAGTGTGCAGGAGGCAGCTGATCGATGTTTCTCTGTCATCTCTCATCGATGTTTCTAACTCTCTACCCCTCTCCCTTCCTCTCTGTAAAAAAATCAATAAAAAATATATATTTTTTAAATTGCCTGATCAGAGGTTAAGTAATTTTAATGATATTCATGCTTTTAAAAGATAACTGATCATTTTAAATCTTATACTTTCACAGCATATTTCTTTAATATTTTCCTTCTCTCATTTTTGGAAAGTTAGAGGGGAAATTAAAAGTACAGAAAATGTAAAGCATAACACACCAAACACCTGTATATTCACCAGCGAGAACAAAGGTAAACATTTTGTCATTTACATATAGTCAGAGAGAGGTAAAACTTCACAAAATTATTCCGTCTTCCCCAGTGTCCCAGTGCCAAGATAGCTCTTCATAATTTTTACACGAGGCCACTTTGTTCAACTCTTCGTGAATTTATTCTGAAGAAAATACATGCCGGAACTGTTGCCATTTATACCAGATTTTTAATGTACAAGTATCCCGCTTCAGAACTCAGTATTCTCAGTGGCCCTGGGCTTATGTGTGTGGTGATATATAAAACATGATTCATTTTATCCCAGGGAAGATACTTAATATGTTTCCTGATTAAGAAAGAAAGGAGGGGGTATTGTCCCACAGGCCAGCTTCTCACAGAGTGAGAGCAAGGGAGAGGGAGAATTAACAGCCTGTCATAAGTCCCAGGGATTATTTTCATATTTTGTGGTAAAAATGTGAAGTTTGGGTTACCATTTATAAATGGCCCCTGTAAAATTCCTAACTACTCTTTATTATTAAGCAATCACCATAATCTCTTATTATTGGTCACTTAGACCAACGTTAAAATCACTGAACTAACATGGTTTTCTATTATTTTGTTGGAGGGTGTTTTTTTTTTAAATCAGCAGGAAATGTTTAAAAGGAAACAGAGACCCTATTTTAAACTTAAAAGCTGTATTTGTGAGTGAACCTTTCTGTGGTCCACAGATAACTGGATTCTGTCACAAGGAGCAAAGCCAAGGCAGACTGGTATGTGTAGCAAGTGTAGCGGGCAGGTAGGCACATGGGGATGAGTTAAATTGGTCTCCAAAGTGATCCACCCCTCACTTCCTTATAGGTGTATGAAACAAAGGACAAGAAAGGTGATAAGACACCAGGAAGGGCACCTTGGTATCTATTGGTCATGTGTCTTCTTAATGCACTTAGGCATTTCCTATTCCTTTGTGCTTGCGGCCAACATTAGCATCTTAAATTCTCAGTGCTATGTGTGTGTTTAAACAAGTCTGGGATCAATGCTACTAAACCTGAGATATAGACAAGTACAAACTATGAAAAGATTAGAAAAAGTAAATATAAAGTGAAGAGTAAGCTTTTGGGGAAAAGGGAAAGGAAAAAAATGGACAGCAACTACACAGGCTTAATTAAATAATGAATCAGAATGAAAGAATTGCTAGCACATGAAGTTCATTAAAAGAAGCAAGAAAGAATAGGGTTTGTATGATAATAGGGAAGTGTTCATGTCTTTCAACAGTTCACTTGCTTAACAGAGGTAATGCTATAAATGTTGTTGGTTGTCTTTTTTTTCCTCTAGTTTTTATTGAGATCTCAAAACTTGAGGCTTACAAATTGCCAAGGAAAAATGTGATGTGAAAGAATATACAAATTATTCACTTTATCTTGGTATATCCAGTAAATGGTAGATAATCAATAAATATTGGTTGAATAATGAATGCCTGCATAAGTATCAAGTTGGAGGTGATCCAGGATATCCACTTTTTTTTTTTATTGGGACAATCACTTATTTAGGAATTAGGCATGGTTATGGATACTATCATAAGAAACTATACTTAAAACCATGATAGGAGAGAATTTTAATGAAATAAGAGATTAGGGATGGCTTATGTTTTCTTGTAGGAGTTTTATGGTCGTAGATCTTACATTTAAGTCTGTAATCCATCTTGAATTTAAATTTGTATATGCCATGAGAAAGTGGTCCGGTTTTACTTTTTGTATGTAGCAATTCAACATCATTTACTGAAGACACTGTTTCCCCCAATGTTTATTCTTGCTTCCTTTATCATAAATTGATCATACATGTGTGGATTTTTTCGGGATGTTCTATTCTATTCCTTTGATTTATACATAAATTTTTATGCCACTATCATACAATTTTGATTACAATAGTTTTGTAGTACAGTTTGGAATCAAGGAGCATGATATTTTCAACTTTCTTCTTTCTCGAGATTACTTAGTCAATTCTGGATCTTTTGTAATTCAATACATATTGTAGGATTTTTTGTTCTAGTTCAGTGAAAAATGCCTTTGATATTTTGATAGGGATTACATTAAATCTATAGATTGCTTTGGGTAGTATGGACATTTTAACAATATTAATTATTTCAGTCTATGAGCACAGTATATCATTCCTTTTATTTCTGTCATCTTCACTTTCTTTTATCAGTGTCTTTTAGTTTGAAGAGTATAGGTCTTTTACCTCCTTGGTTAAACTTACTCCTAGACACTTTTTTCCTTGTGATGCATTTGTAAATGGGTGTATTTTCTTTATTTCTCTTTCTGATAGTTTATAAGTGTATATAGAAGTGCAACCACTTTCCTTATATTAATTCTGTATCCTATAAATGTACTGAATTCATTTATTCTAATAGTTTTTTGGTGCACTCTTTAGAGTATAGTATCATGACATCTGCAAATAGTGACAGTTTTACTTTTTCTTTCTAATTTGGATGCATTTTATTTTTTTCTTGCCCAATCATTGTGGCTGGGACTTCCAATACTATGTTGAATAAAAGTGGTGAGAGGGCATCCTTGTTTTGTTCCTGATCTTGGAGGAAAAGCTTTGAGCTTTTCATCGTTGAGTGTGTTGTTAACTGTGGGGTTGTCATTTATGTCCTTTATTATGTTGACGTACATTCCCTATATACACATGTTGTTAAGAGTTTCTTTTTTGTCATAAATGGATGTTGAATTCTGTCAAACGCTTTTTCTGCATCTGTTGAGATGATCATATGATTTTTACTTTTTTTTAAACTTATCACTATTGTTGGAAGTGTTATAGATATCCACCATTTTCCGCCATTGTCCTCCTTCACCCAGTTTCCACCCCATCCCAGACCTTCACCACTCTATTATCTGTGGGCTTTGCATCTATGCATATAAGTTTGTTGGTTAATCTCTTCTCACTGTCCTCTTTCTTTCCCTCTGAGATGATTTTTATTCTTCATATTGCTAAAGTGCTATACCACATTGATTGATTTGCAGATGTTGCACCATCCTGTGTCCCTGGAATAAATATCACTTGGTTATGGTGTGTGATCCTTTTAATGTATTGTTGAATTTAGTTTGCTAATATTTTGTAGAGGATTCATATATCTGTGTTCATCAGGGACATTTGCCTGTAATTTTCTTTTTTGTGGTGTCTGTCTAATTTTTGTATCAGGATAGTGCTGGCCTCGTAAAATTAGTCTGGCAGCGTTTTTCCTTCTTCAATTTTTTTGGAGTAATTTGTGAAGTATAAACATTAATTCTTTAAACATTTGGTAGAATTCTCTTATGAAGCCATCTCATCTTGGATGAGATGTTTTTTGAGGTTTTAATTCTTGATTCCATTTTATTACTTGTAATCAGTCTATTCAGGTTTTCTGTTTCATCATGATTCAGTATAAATGGCCCTGGCCAGCACCTCTAGTCCCAGAGAGACTCCCAGCAGTTTCTCGCCTACTTGGCAGATGCTGTAGGATTACTAAATGGATTTCCTTCACGTAGTCTGCTGCCCTTTAATCCACTGTTTTTTCACTGTGCCCAGGATGGGCCAGTCTGCGAAGGGCCCTCGGTGATATCCCTCCCTACTGCAGTTCACTCATCAGGGGTGAGGTTACTGTTGTTATCATGTCTCCATCACTCTTACCCTTCTCTGTGTGGACCCTCTCTCCTTTGCTGTGCAGCTATTCCATCTGTCCTCATTTCTTTTTCAGGAGGAATTTATGTGTAGATGTATATTCAGTGTGTCTATAGGAGGAGGTGAGTTCAGTATCTTCCTACACTAGCATCTCGGACCTCATCCAAGCCTGAAACATCTTGTGGCAAGAAAGTAAAAAAGTTCCCCAAGAAATGATGGGGGTCTATCAAAAGGACACAGGAACCAACTTGAAGGGGTTTCTAATGTTCCACGTTGGTTCCATTTAAGCAACAATGCAATGGGAGTATTCGATTATAACCCATAAAGTAAAATATTTATCTATGAGTCCATACTCATATAAATAAATAATTGAACTAATAAGCGGGCTAGAAGGAACAGCTCTTTTCATCATAGAATACTAGTTAATAAATGTAGAAGAATAAGAAAGTTGGAAATCAACATTATCATGCACCACAGTAATAACTGATGCATTCAAGAACCAGAGATGGATGCCAGTGTTAATGAGTAAAAGTTGGATGTAAAAGAGGATAGTGCATAACTCCAACTATGTCCCACAGATTTCATTATTTTTAAGTGGAAAAATAACAACTTTATAGTGGCAAAATCTGAAACACCACTTTACTATTAGCGTGTGATCAGAGTTAACAGTACCAGTAATAAAACATCAACATCACTTACCCAAGTATGATGCAGAGAAGAGCATCACATCTCTGGCATTCTTGTCAAAAATCCTTAACCACATTTTAATGAGAAATCATTAGATAAAAACAAATCGAGAGGTATTCTGCAAAATAATTGGCCTGGGCTAGTCAAGAGTATCAAGGTCATGAAAGATAGAGAAAGCTAGAGGATCTGCCACAGAATAAAGAAGACTAAGGAGATGATAGCTAACTGTAGTGGGGATCCTATGTTGGACACTTGACCAGAAAAAGGACATTGGTGGGAAAATTGGCAAAATTTAAATAAGATCTGTAGATTACTTACTAGTATTATATCAGTGTGACTTCTGATTTCAGTTTCATACTGTGGTTACATAACTGGGTGAAGGATATAATGGAACTCTGTATATTTTTTCGACTTTTAGGCAGGTCTAATATTTCAAAATTAAAAATATCTTGCGTGGCCCTAACTGATTTGGCTCAATGAATAGAGTGTCAGCCTGTGGACTCAGGGGTCCCAGATTCGATTCTAGTCAAGGGCATATACTTTGGTTGCGGGCACATAACCAGTAGAGAGTGTGCAGGAGGCAACTGATCGATGTTTCTCTCTCATTGATGTTTCCCTCTATCCCTTTCCCTTCCTTTCTGTAAAAAAATCAATAAAATATATTTTTTTAAAAAGGCTTTAAAATGGTTATGGTAGGCCAAAAAAAAACCTTAAAAAAAAAGTATTTTGCGTGCTTTTTTAAATTTTATTTTATTTATTTATTTATTTATTTATTTTTTGGAGAAAGGAGACTTGGAATAGATGCTTCTAAGGTCTCTTCCATCCAGCCTTATTGCTCTACGATACAGTGTCCTGTTACGCAAATCAAGAGTGGCAGATTCAAGTACTTTTCTTTTCTCCTGTCTAGTAAGAAATAGGTTGAGACAGCTGAACACGGGATCAGATTCTAAACTGCCAGTTCCGTTCAGTGGGGTGCATCCTGGTTAAGCTACTGTTGTGCCCAGGACTGTAATGAAGGTGGCCCTGGCCTCCGGGCTGATCACAGACTAGTGACGCTTGAAAATGGCGTGGTCTTCTGTTCAGTCACTTCAATTATAAGGTCTCTCTTCCGTGACATTTTAGAATAATGAAGTTGGATAGAATGATATAGAAATTGATAAGTCTTGGAAACCTATCTAAGAGAGTAAGATAGGTTTATTTTTCAATCTGGGTATGTGATGAGATCATGATAAACATTAAATAAAATAAGCAATCTAGGGAGCCTTTGAAATTCAACACTTTGTCTATGAGGGACCAATAAGACATTCACATTAAGATTATCACCAGATAATTGAATATTTCATTGTAGGCTAGTATGATGATGCATATATTTGAGAATAAATGGTAATGTAATTCATACATTTGCTAGATAGTTGTACTGAAGTAAGCTTATACTTTTTTAATATCATTATGACAGATAGTACTGAGTAATCAATTGATATATCATTTAGCAGATCTTTGCTGTTGAGAAGTCTTAACTGTTCCAGGAAGTATAACACAGTTAAGTCAGGAAGTTATGATTTAAGTTCTAAACTCCATTAATAAAGATGATTTTTAATTCTTATTAATTTGGGAGGGCTTGTTTCTTTTTTTAAATATATTTTTATTCATTTCAGAGAGGAAAGAAGAGTTAGAGAGATAGAAACATCAGTGATGAGAGAGAGTCATTGATTGGCTGCCTCCTGCACACTTGCTCCCCTCAGGGGACTGAGCCATAACCTGGGCATGTGCCCAGACCAGGAATCGAACCATGACCTCCTGACTCATAGGTCAGTGCTCAACCATTGAGCCATGCCGGTCAGATTCCATTTTTTTATTTTGTTTAGTTTTCCTTTAGTCTAAGTGAAGTATAACTTTAAAAAAAAACTATGTAAATGAAATGAAAGTCTTAGTGCCACAATATATTTTATGAAAAAAAATTTAAGAAATTGATTTTACCATCATAATTTTGATGAAAGTCTTAGCCCTAACACTTTTGTGGGTGTGATGTCTTCTGTGTATCTTATTTCTGCAGTAGAAACATACAGTGTATGTGAACTTTCAGGTCTCCACAGAATTGAAAAGTCAATGTGGGTACTGTACTTTGAAAAGTGTATACTGTCAGCCCAAGGTGTTTTTTAATCTTTCATCTCTTTTAAGGATCAAATATTATTAGAAAAATAAGCCAAGAGCATTACAAATGTGGTCTGGTGAAATTCAATATTCACAATGACAATTCAGAATATGAGCTCCTTGGGGGAAAGTTAACCCACCACTCCAACTTTGCATTCAAATATCTTAAAGTATGCCATTGGTTTTATGAAAAGGTTTTGATCTACACTTCTAGTGTAAGTTCAAAAGAAAACCTACATTTTAAAGTGTATTCCTTTTCTGGGTATATTTACTTTGAACTATAGCATATAGTTTTCCTCATAAATCTAACCTGCCACTATCTGTTTTTAAGACTCTGTAAACTTCAAGTGGTTATGATGTGTGAAGTTTGGATTAAACTAAAATTTTTAGAAAACACATGTTATATATTTTGATTGTTTTGATTTTAACATGAGCCAGTCAAAAACTTGAGTGTCTAGCAGAGTAATATACTTTACTCTAACTGTAAGAAATCATAGAAAATTGCCCTTTCTCATCATGTTAACAATAGACAAATGAAGCAGCTGTTCTTATTCTTAATGTAGTTGTTTGAAAAACTAGCACAATTTAATGAAAATGTCTCTACTCATAAAACTTAAAATGCTCACACATGGAAAAAGTCATAATGTTTTGGCAAATATTGCTTTGTGAGGAATGTGAATGAGGTATACCTGCTTCATAACTAGAATTCTATATAAATGGCATAAAACTATGGGGAAAGCCAACTGAAAGAGGACAAAGGATGAATTAATGCTCTAAAAACTACAAATTCTTGCCCAAACTTATTTTTTTACAAGGAAAAATTATTTCTCATATCCCACTCCATTTCTTTGTATTTTTCAGGTGTAATTCTTGGATCATCATTTCTACTCAGCATAAATGATTTTCTCCTTAAAACAAGCCTCCGAGAAAGAAGCCGGATTCTGATAGGACCGTGTTGTGGGACTGCCAGTGTGGAAGCTAGGTGGTGTAAGCACAGTGGCAACCCAGGCCCGGAACAGTCTGTACCCAAAATATCCATAGATTGGAGTGGGGGTCTTCTACAGGTATGTGGGCATTTTCTATGTCTTCCCCATAAGTTTTTAGCTAGCCTTTATTCGTTTTTTGAACGCTCACCACATTTTAAATCTTGGCCCAGTCGATGTGGCTCATTGGTTGAGTATCAACCTATGAACCAGGAAGTTAAGGTTAGATTCCCAGGCTGGGCACATGCCTGGGTTGCAGGCTCAATCCCCAGTGGGGACGTGCAGCAGACAGCCTATCAATGATTCTCTCTCATCATTGATGTTTCTATCTCTCTCCCTCTCCCTCTCCCTTCCTCAAATCAATATAAATTTTTTTTAAAAATGTTTAAATGTTGATGTGGTAAGAAAGGTATTATCAATTCATATACTGTACAATTTACCTAATTAAAGTGCATAATTCACTGATTTTTTTAGTATATTCACAAAGTTTTGTGGTCATCCCTACAGTCCCTTTTAGAACATTTTCATACACACCCTCCAACACCCTGTGCGCATTAGCTTTTGCTCCCCATTATTCTTTAATCCTCTCTCTAGGTTTACACAACCACTAACCAATTTTTTTTTCTGTTTGATTTGACTCTTCTGGACATTTCATGTAAATATATGGTGCTTTGTGAGTGGCTTCTTTAACTTAGGGGTACATAGGGGTATGTACCCTTTTGACATAGGAGTACATATGTCCTTCTGATTGGTGTTTCAGATTTTTTAGGATCTGTCCTAGAAGTGGGATCACTGGGTCAAATGGTAATTCCATATTTAATTTTTTGAGAAAACTTCACACTCTTTTTTATAGTGGTTGTACCAGTTTGCTTCTCACCAGCAGTGCACGAGGGTTCCTTTTTCTGCACATCCTCACCAGCACCTGTTGTTTGTTGATTTGTTAATGGCAGGTGTGAGTTGGTACCTACCTCATTATCATTTTAACTTGCATCTTTCTGATGATTAGTAACTTTGGGCATTTTTCATATGTCTCTTGGCCATTTGTATGTCCTCTTTGGAGAAGTGTTTATTTAGGTCCTTGGCCCATTTTTTAATTAGATTGTTTGTCTTCCTTTTATTAGTTGTATATATTTTTTATATTAAGCCCCTTATCAGAAGTATCATTGGCAAACATGTTCCTTCCATAAAGTGGGTTCGATTTTCATTTTAATCCTGGTTTCTTTTGCTGTGCAGAAGTTTTTTAGTTGTAGTCCCATTTCTTTACTTTTCCCTTTGTTTCTCTTGCCCTAGATGACGTATGTGTGAAAATTCCGTTATGTGAAATGTCTAATATTTTATCTATTTTGAGTTTAATTTTGAGTATGGTGTAAGTTGTGGTCTAGTTTCACTTTTTTGCATGTACCTGTCCAATTTTTTCCAGCACCATTATTGAAGAAACTGTCTTTACTTCATTGTATACTCTTGCCTCCTTTGTCAAATATTAATTGAGCATAATGTCTTGGCTCGATTTCTAGAGTCTCTGTTTTGTTCCATTGTTCTATATACCAGTTCTTATGCCAGGACCAGGCTGTTTTGATTGCAGTGGCTTTGTAATATAGCTTGATACCTGGTATTGTGATCCCTCCAACTTCGTCCTTCTTTTTCAAGATTGCTGCAGCTATTCAGGGTCTCTTTGGGTTCCATATAAATTTTTGGAGTATTTGTTCTAGATCTGTGAAATATACCATTGGTATTTAA
Source organism: Murina feae (assembly GCA_004026665.1). Taxonomy (NCBI): domain Eukaryota; kingdom Metazoa; phylum Chordata; class Mammalia; order Chiroptera; family Vespertilionidae; genus Murina; species Murina feae. The sequence goes on along the minus strand of PVJC01013927.1, from coordinate 2,729 downwards.
ATAGGGAGTGCATTGAATTTGTAGATTGCTTTGGGTAGTGTGGACATTTTAATTCTACAAATCCATGAACACAGTATATTCTTCCACTTGTTTATATCTCCTTCTGTCTCTTTCAATTTTCTATAGTTTTCTGAGTACAGATCTTACCACCTTGGTTAAGTTTATTCTCAAGTATCTTGATTTTTTGTTAATGGTAATGCCATTAACAAATGGTAACTTCATTTGTTAATGGTAAATGAGATTGTTGTGTGTGTTTTTTGTTTCTCTTTCTGAAAGTTCATTACATAAAAATGCCATCAATTTCTGGATGTTACTTTTGTATCCTGCTACATTGCTAAATTCATTTATTAAATCTAGTAGTTTTTTGGTGGTCGTTAGTGTTTTCTGTATACAGTATCCTGTCATCTGTGGATAATGACAGTTTTGCTTTCTCCTTTCCAATTTGGATGTCTTTTGTTTTTTCTTCTTGTCTGATTGCTATGGCTAGTACTTCCAGTACTATGTTGAATAAGAGTGATGAAAGCAGACATCCCTGATTTGTTTCTGCTCTTAGGGGAAATGGTTTTATTTTTTGTCCATCCAGTATATTGGCTGTAGACTTGTCATGGCCTTAATTGTGTTGAAGTATGGTTCCTCTATTCCCACTTTGCTCAGAGTTTTTATGAAAAGTTGGTGTTGGATTTTGTGTAATGCTTTTTCTGTGGCTATCAATATGATATTATTTTTATCTTTCAATTTGTTTATGTGATGAATCACATTTATTGGTTTATGAATATTGTACCAGCCTTGCATCTTTTGGAATAAGTCCCACTTGGTCGTAGTGTATTATCTTTTTAATATATTGCTGGGTCCAATTCGCTATTTTGTTGAGGATTTTAGCATCTATGTTCATCAGGGATGTTGGCCTGTAATTCTTTTTCTTGTAGTGTCTCTATCTGGTTTTTGAATTAAGGTAATGCTGGCCTTATAAAAAGAGCTTGGAAGGGTCTTTCCTCTGGGATATTTTTGGAATAATTTGAGGAGGACAGATGTCAGTTCTTCTTTAAATGTTTGGTAAAACTCCCCTGTGAAGCTCCCTGGACTAAGGCTTTTGTTTGCTGGAAGTTTTTTCATTACTGCCTCAATTTCATCAGTTGTTATTGACCTATTATGGTTTTCTTATTTTTCCTCTTAATGTGTTCTTTATATGAGTTGATATCTCCCAAATTCGATATAAATTCAAAAACTGAAGAAATGCACAATTATAGAAAATGGAAATGACTAATTTGTGAATAATGGAGGCATATTATATATTAATTTCTTATTGTCATCTTAAAATTGTGTTGCTCCAACTTTTTATCAGCATTCTTACTGACACAGATCTAGATGTGGGGGGGGTCCTAATAACCTATTGCTTTGTACTGCTTTGGAGATTTTCCACATCTGTTAGAAATCTTCACATATTTAACAATAAACATGTGGCATTGTGTTGTGTTATCAAGAACATTAATTGTATTAACCATTTTTTCAAGGCAGCAAAGTAACTCCACATTAAAAACAAAAAGAGCAGCCCTAACCGGTTTGGCTCAGTGGATAGAGTGTCAGCCTGAGGACTGAAAGGTCCCAGGTTCGATTCTGGTCAAGGGCATGTACCTGGGTTGCGGGCGCATCCCCAGTAGGGGGCGTACAGGAGGCAGCTGATTGATGTTTCTAACTATCTCCTTCCCTCTCCTTTCCTCTCTGTAAAAAAATCAATGAAATATATATTTTTTAAAAAAGATCAGGGGCCAAATTTATGGTGATGGAAGATGATTTGACTTTGGGTGATGGGCACACAATGCAATATACAGATCATATCTCATAGAAATGTACACTTTAAACATAGATGATCTTATTAACCAATGTCACCCCAATAATTTTAATAAAAAAACAATGAGCAAAACCAAGTTAGATCATCTCTATTATAAAGATGACTGTCTCTGCACAATTTAAAGGCTGGAGCAGTGTTCAAGCCTTTTCAGTTATCTCTGTCTTTTCAGATCCAAAAATAATATTGATAAGAACCTAGATAGACTTAATATCATATCTCTTACCTTCATTTCTGAGATACCTTAATTCCAGAGAGCAGAACCCAAATCTAGGATTTAAATTTAGCTACAAGGTATAGGGCTAATTTTTTCTACCTCTCTATATATTTGTGTGTGTGTGCATTTTATGATTTTCTTAGAATTAACAGTTGTGCTGCCTTTATCCAATGTATTCGTAGACATATAATATTATTGACATTTTGAATCCACAATTATTTTTACCCCTGGTCAGACTTCTCTTATAGACTAACTAGGGGCCCGGTGCACAAAAATTTGTGCACTCGGGGTGGAGGGAGTCCCTCAGTCCAGCCTGTGCCCTCTCACAGTCTGGGACCCCTCAGTGGATGTCCTATGATGGCCCCAGTCTGCCAGGCGCCTTTTATGTGTGTGTGTGTGTGTGTGTGTGTGTGTGGCCACTAGGGACCTGCCCCCAGCCGCATCTGAGGCTCGGAGCAGTCCTCCTGTGTGTGACTACCTGCTGGGGACCTGCTACCAGGCACACTGTGGAGGCTTGGAGCAGGCACCCCCTCTATGTTGATCTCTCAGACTCTTGCGCTCCCCTGCATGTTGTTTTCTTTTTTGAGCTGTGACCAGGGCTGGGTGCGGCCTGCCTCCCAAGCTTGCCTACTGCCCATCTTCCTCCAGCCACCAGAAAGCAGGGAA
>PVJC01013926.1:0-37227 GCA_004026665.1 Murina feae | reverse complement strand
GGAGCTGAGCTGAAGGGCGCAGCTTCACTTTCCCTCCTGCCGCAATGGAAAGGGCTGTTTACTCAGGTCCGGGAGTGGCGGCCGCCATGTTGGCTGGGCTAATTTGCATACAGCCGCTCTGATTGGCTGGTGGGCGTGGCTTACCCTGTCTCGGAGAAACGGTTAATTTTAATATTTCGCTTTTATTAGTTTAGATGGTGCAAATGAATACCATCTTATCTCAGGGACAGTGAAGTGGAGGTGTAGTGGGTGGGTACAAATCTAAATTACATTCTCTATGGAGTAGCATCAGCAAGGTGTGCAGGGATCATCTCTCATGGGCCATGTCCTTGATGTGTCTCTATGCCCCTCTTGTGTGGAACCTCCTTTCCCCTTGTTTCATGTTCTCAAGCTGAGGAATGTTCATTAGTGTAGCGCTTCTGACTTCTCTCTGTCAGCCTGTCACTCACTTCTCCCTGATATCCCTATTTAAATTGCGCTCTTCTATAAATGTCTAGTCACTTTGCTTTACACCTGGAACTAAAATAATATTGAGTGTTAACTATAATTAAAAAAATAAAAAAGTCTTTTTAAATAAAGAAATTGAGCCCTTTAATTTCTCTCTCAGTCTCATCTATTGCTTTCATAACACTCATCCTGACTTGGATATATATTGTTTATATATGTGTTTATCTTATCTCTCCCATTAGAATTTAAGACACTTGACTATTGGGCATATGTTTTCCTTAGTACTGTAACACAATGCCTGAGAAATCTCCATAAATAAATACAATCTGAAACAACATGATTGCTATAAGGTTTACAGTTGGCAAGGGTGAAGGAGGTTGCCTTCATATAGGTGTAAATGAGGAGTAAGATTTCAGTACTTAAAAATCAGGAATATCTCTGAGACAAGTGAAGTAGCTCAAGCAAGAGTGTGGAAGTAACAAAGCACACTGTATTTTCAGGGAAAACATGGTCTCCAGAGGAACCCTGGGATAGTACTGAGGAGACAGACAGTCCAAAATGTTGGTCTGGCCCCACAGGAAGGATGAATTAGAGTAGGCAGAGAGAGTCTAAGGGACCTGGGCAACTGCAGTAAAATCAGCTGTAACAGCGACTGTCCTAACTGCTTATCCTTCTTACTATGTGACATAGGAGGAGGAGGGAATGAAGTAAAAAATGTTCCATCCGAGACATGTAGCTAGTGTGTACAGCTAGAGGAATTGGCTTGATCTCTGAGTTCCACAGGGAAACAAAGTTCAGAGTGCAGGCTATTTTTAAAACGTTTTCCTTTGGTTTGAGCAAATGCTATTTTTACCTGCTAACCAGTTACCTCAGGTACTAGTTTCAGGGAGGAGTATGCTTCTGAGAAGGAAATCTGGACACCATTACTCTATGCTTTGAGCCCAGGTGTGGGAATGTTCTTCTATAATAATCAGCAGTTTCTTCCCCAGACCTCAGAAGACCAAATACTTGCAATTCTTACTTCCCAGCATCTTCCTGAGTGTGTGTGGGTGTGTCTCTTCAGGCTTCTGCGGCCTCAGGCCTGTTTGGGGTAATTTTTTCCCATCACTCCGCTCTCTGTGCCCTTCCTGAGAGCACAATGATATAGACCCCCGGCTGTAACTTTGAGTTGATGAGGTTGATAAATTTAACTTTTGAGAAGTTCACTGAATAGCATCCATTTGTTGAATAATCATCCTAATTACATAGAAGAATAAGATAAATCTTCCTCCTTGGAGAGCTGTTTGTAGCATTGAAATAGTAATCAATAACACAGACAGTGTTCTTTCAGACTAGAATCACAGCTCCTCTCGCCTGCACAGACATCCTTAAAATTGATGGCCCTCGGAGCCTTGCTGGAACCTATAGGAGAGAGAAGAGAGCAGAGGGCATTTCCTGATGGGCATCCTAGGGGATGGTAAAAAAACTCCAGGTGTCACTACCATGGGTTGAATTTTCCATGCTTCCCTTGGAATAGTCTTGAGTGAATTCTGATACCTCTACTAGGAGTTAGGCCAGCCCTCACTGGGTAAGGGCACAGTCCTCTGCAAGACTGTCCTTGTTTCAGACATCAATTGGCATTTCAAGGTTCTCTCATGAAGGTGTTTCAAAAGATAATTATCTATAATTATTCCCCTGGCTGCTGGCATTGGCTTCCCCCTGGCACCCGGGACCCGGGCATCCTTCACAGTCCTGGCTTCATCCAGAAGGATGTCCAGTCAAATTAGCATATTATACTTTTAATATCCTATATAATAAAAGCCCAGACACCAAAAGAGCAGAATGACCAGAATGATCAGAGACCAGAATGAGTGCAGCCCCTCACCCTGGCCAGCCCCATTAAAAGCATGGCTGGCCTACAAAATGCTTGTGGCCCCTTGCCCTGGCCAACCCCACTCTCCACTAGGGTTCCCCACCCCAATCTGGGGACCACATCAGGGCAGGCTGGCCGGCCCCCACCTGTGTACCAGGACTTTATCCTATATGATAAAAGGATAATATGCAAATTGACCCTAACAAGGGAACAACCAAAACAACTGCTTGACCAGTTGCTATGAGGCACACTTACCACCTCTCAGTCCCTTTCCCTGGCAGGCAGGCTATGATCACTCAGTGGTGAATGGGGAACCAGAGATGGGTGGCAGGGGATGCAGGTGGGGCCAGGCAAAGGCCCCCACCCCCCTGGTTGCCCCACACAGAGAGGGCAACCCATGGCAGGGCCAGGGCCAGTGAGTGGGTGGGAACAGCTGACCACTCAGTCCCTTTCCCCGGCTGTCAGGCTCCAATCGCCCAATAGCAAACAAGGAACTGTGGGTGGGTAGTGGTTGTGGGTGGGGCTGGCAAGCAGTTGGAACAGCCAACCTATTGGCTCCTCCCTCTGGTAAGCAGGCTTTGATCATCTGATGGAGAACAGGGAACTGGGAGTGGGTAGTGACAGAGGGCGGGCTGGCTGTGGGCAGCTGGGGAAGATGGCCCTGATCACAGGCCACTCCCAGGGACTGTACCCCTGATGGTCAGTGAGCTATCACAGTAAGAGCACCACTTGACTGACCGGAATGAACAGCGCTCCCACAGCAGGCCACTCCCCACAGGAAATGCAACCCCACCAGCACACGAATCTGTGCTCCAGGCCTGTAGTAGGTGATAATGTCCATTGACTTAGAGTACTATTATTAGTATCATAAATGGTATACCTCTTTTATTTAGTAGGTCTTTTCATTGAAAACCATTTCCTTATTGACTAAATTATTTATCATCTCATATGTGTTTTATTTAATAAATACAAATGTTAGCTAAATATGACCATAAACTTTGTTCTATAATCTTATTTCTTCATTCCCCCCCTCCCTAAAGGGATAGATAACCATTAAGAGTGATTAGAACATTTTCTTGAATATAGGATTTTTCATTGCATTGCAAATGGAGAACTAATAGTCTCACATCTTATTTCATTAAGAAAATAGAAGTAACTGAAGCACAATTTCTTCATTCTCTCACTCCAAATCTTCCAATTCTACTGCATCTGTACCCATTTTCTCAGCCTTTCTTTCTGTTTAATGGATGAGCCTTACTTGCTTAGCTTGAGGCCAACTCTTCTATATATAAATATTCTATACTAGTGGCCTGGCGCAGGAATTTGTGCACATTAAAAGAAAATTAATTAGAAGAAATATTTTCATATCATTATTTGTCTTTTCTCTATAATAAAAGTGTCAACCAAATTCATAATCAATAATGACAGATGAAAACACACATGTGTCATTGGTGCCAGCAAGAACTTTATATGTATTGCAAATGCATGAGCCAACTTAGCCTTTAATATCTATACTAGAGGCCCAGTGCACAAAAATTTGTGCACTCGGGGGGGTCCCTCAGTTTGGACTGTGCCCTCTCACAGTCTGGGACCCCTCAGCAAATATCCACCTGCTGGCTTAGGCCCACTCCCTGGGGGAGCCTAAGTTGGCAGTAAGACATCCCTCTGGCAGCCCAGGAGCCCTTGAGGGATGTCCACTTGCCAGTGGGGAGCAGGTCTAAGCTGCATTCAGACATCCTTAGCACTGCTGAGGAAGCTGGAGAGGCTCCCACCACCACCAATGCTGTACTTGCAGCCATCAGCATGGCATGTGGCTGAGCAGAGCTCCCCCTGTGGGAGTGCACTGACCACCAGGGGAAGCTCCTGCATTGAGGGTCAATTTGCATATTACCCTTTTATTATATAGGATAGAGGCCTGGTCCATGTTTGGGAGCTGGCTGGTTTGCCCTAAAGGATGTCCCAGATCAGGGTGGGGGTCCCGCTGGGGTTCCTGGCCAGTCTGGGTGAGGGTCTGAGGGCTGTTTTCAGGCTGGCTACAGCTCTTTTATGGTGGGGGTTCCTGCTGGGGTGACTAGCCAGCCTGGGTGAGGGGCTGATGACTGTTTGCTGGTGGGAAGCAGGTATCTGGGGTTTATTTATCTTCTATGATTGAAACTTTGTTGCCTTGAGTGGAGGCCACAGCTGGCCTATGTAGATAGCTTCCTCCATCACAGGGGCAACCAAGCGTCCTGTTTGTTCCATCTCCGTGGCTTCTATAAATGAAACTTTGTTGCCTTGAGCCAAGGCCACAACCGGCCTAGGCAGACAGCTTCCTCCATCGCCAGGGCAACCAAGTCTGTTTGCTTTAGCTCCGTGGCTGCTGGCTGCCATCTTGGTTGGGTTAATTTGCATATAGGTGCTCTGATTGGCTGGTGGGTGTGGCTTAGAGTGGAGTGACACCAATTAGCATACTACTCTTTTATTAGTGTAGATAACAATAGCCTAGGTGGCATCACACCTTTGTGCAACATCCTTGTGTGACATCATCACAAGATGGTCCTCACAAGGTGGCCACATGAACAGCGGAGGTGGGGCCCAGTAGCCACTCTGCACAGTGAGGCTTGGGGGTCCCGCAGCTCTGCATGGCATGGAGAAGGTGGGTTCCAGTAGAGGAGAGAGGTTGTGGCAGTGGAGGGCAGTTGAGGGTGACTGGGCCAGCAAAGGAGCAGTTAGGCATCAATCAGGCTGGCAGGGGAGTGGTTAGGGAGTGATCAAGCTGGCCGGCAGAAGTGGTTAGGGACAATCAGGCAGGCAGGCAGGCGAGTGTTTAGGAGCCAGTGGTCCCAGATTGTGAGAGGGATCCCAGATTGGAGAGGGTGCAGGCTGGGTTAGGAAGTCCCTCCTCCTGCCCCCTGTGCACAAATTTCATGCACTGGGCCTCTAGTATATAGAATAAACTTGCTTAATTAGCCCTGCTTTCTGATGTAGCTAAATTTTGTCCAACCCAGTGAAGCACCCCAAACTCCATTTTAGGTAATTGTCAGCAACACAGCAGGAAATGTCAACATGAAGTACAGTATTATTGTAGATAACACAGGGAGAACAAAGGGTAAAATATTTAACTGCAGCAGTGTTTGATGATGTTCTGTGCAGTGAGAAAACCAGAGGTCATTTTCAAGGTCCACCATTTCTTCTTTTCATTTGGGTCAAGTTTCTAAACTTTTTAAATCTCCATTTTCTGGCTAATGAAAAGAAAATAGGATTCTACCAAGTCTCCTATATACCTACTCCAGGACTTCTGTGAGGATCAAATGAGATGAGGCACGGGAAATGCTTCACAGACATTTGGTTAAAGTATGAAATGTTTCCACCTGACTATAAATTAGCAAGTAGGATTCCTGGGCTGAAGAAACTGCAAGGAGGCTAGTCATCACTAGGGAGAGGAAGCTGGGCATGGCTACATTACATGCTGCCATTACCCAGAGGGACACTTAGCGTATTAGCTATATATATATATATATATATATATATATATATATATATATATGATCTATGTTGTTTCATATCCCTGATGGAATGACTCTTGCTTGACAGTTTTTAACTCAGTGTCACTGGAGGTAAGTAAAAGTAGGTTTTCTAGTATTTTCTCACTGTTTTCTTTACTATGTCTCTCCCTCCACCCCCTTCCAGTTTTCTTTAAAAATATTTATAGTAGCATGTGTTTTTTAATTCTAACTTCAAAAGAATGAATAGTCATCTAATCTAATAAAAGAGTAATATGCAAATTGACCCTCACTCCATTACACCTAAGCTATGCCCGCCAGCCAAGCCATGCCCACCCTCAGAGCAGCTGTATGCAAATTAAACCAGCCAAGATGGCAGCCGGCAGCCACAGAGCTAGAGCTAGAGCTTCCATTGCACCAGCAATGGAGGAAACTGCCTGACTAGGTTGCTCAAGGCAACAAAGTTTCAGAAGCTTTGTTGTCTGCCTAGGCCTCCGCTCAAGGCAACAAAGTTTCAATTATAGAAGATAAATAAACCCCAGAAACCTGATTTCAGCCAGCCTCGCTGGGACATTGGATCAATGGGAGTTGTGGGCAGCCTGAAAACAACCCTCAGCCCCTCACCCAGCTGGCCACACCCTCATGGGTGAGGATCCTCACTGGGGGGCTTGGCCAGCCTGCAAACAGCGATTAGCCCCTCATCCAGGCTGGCCAGGCATGCCAGTAGGTAGACATCCCCTGAGGAATCCCAGACTGTGAGAGGGCACAGGCTGGGCTGAGGGACCCCCCGAGCGCAAATTTTTGTGCACTGGGCCCTTAGTTATATATAATGGGAAAACCCAGAGAAAATATGAAGAAAATAAAAATCACCTTTTAAATAAAAGAGAGAAGCTTTGTTGACAATTTGATGTATTAACTTTATGTATGCACATTTACAAAATCATAACAATGTGATGTATTCAGTTCTGTTTATTGTGTTTTTTTCCCTTAAGAGGAATAATATTTCCAGATCATTAGTATGGTTTTAATGGCTGCATTTGGATAGAAATTGCCATGATTTATTTATTTAACCATTCTCCTACTAATAGACATTTATATTTTCCTCAATTTTTGACATAATAAAGGGCAATGAAATACTTCTGTATAATTATTTATGCACACTTATGATTATGTCCTATGAATTAAATTTACAGGAGTAGAATTAATGGGACAAGTGCATATTCTCTCTCTCTCCACTCCATTAGCAACACTTGGAGTCGAAAGCACATATTTTTCCCACCTCTGTGTTTTCCATCAGAAGCCTTTGGGTGCTCCAAAGCACTCCTTAGCTCTTCACTTTGACATTGGCCATTATAACTTTTCTTAAGAAGCTAAATATATAAATTATAAAAATGATTCATGATGACTGTTACCATCATACATTACAGAAATGGGTAAAGCAAAAAGTTAATGTCCTCTGTTCTCCTGCTCCCTCCTTCATCCTTCTACTTTGGAGCTCACCCTCCTGAGGTAACAATGGTGAATGTCCACACTAATGCCTTACTATTAGACTTTTGTTTTATTTTGTTTTGCTCTTGTAGAAAATTAAATCTTATTATAAGCAATATTTTTCAGCTTTCTTTCTCCAGTATATCATAAACATCAGGCCAATGCACATTGTTCTAATATATTCCTCTTAATGGCTACGTAATAATCATGACATTGTAGATTAGTTGCTGTTGCTGTGTCAATAATTTAAGTGAAACTCAACTGGGTGTTTCTTCTAGTCTTGGTTAGAGTCCTTCATGCATCTGAGATCTACTGTGATCAGCTCCAAGTCAACTTTGCTGATTTTGGCTGGATTATCCCACATAATCCAGGGCCTCAGTGGGAGTGGACTAATTTGGTTCTGGTCCATGTGGTCTCTCATTCACCAGGAAGCTAGCCTGGGCTTATGTACATGCTAAAAACAGAGGTCCCAGAGGGCAGGCAGGAGAATGTAGGTTCTAATGGATTGTAGGCCCAGGACTTTTATACTGTCATTTCTGTTATGTACTATTGGCCAGAGCAAATCACAATGGCAGCCCAGACTTAAGAGGTGAAGAAATAGAGTTTCCCTCTTTATGGAAGAGCTGCAAAGTTGTAAAAGCTATGAATTCAAGGAGATACATGCAATTGTGCCCATTTTTGCAAACGACCACATATTCCATTATTTAGCCCATTAGTCTACTATTGATAACTCAGGGTATCTGAGTTATCATACTACCTAATTAAGGGTTTTAGTAAATATTGCAAAATTAGCTTTCAAAAAGGTTGTACTTATTTACATGATAATCAGTAGTATATAATAGTATGTTTCACTATATTCTCATTATTCTAATAAGGACCTTTCTCCTCCCAAACCCTATCATTTTGGTATAAAACATATATCTTTGTTATTTGATTTTATATTTTTAATTATTCGTGAGGCTGAATATATTTAAAAATAGTTATTAGCCATTTTATAGGCTAATAATTATTTTTATAATAATTATTAGCCTATTTTTTTCATAACATTTGTTTGCTTTTCTATTGAGTTGTTAAATTTTGTTATTTATTTATAAATACTCTTTATTTGGGGGGACACAAATCAGATTTGCTATAAAATGACAAGAACTTAGATTATTCTCAAGGTATCAGGCCAGTTTTGTTTGTTGTTGGGGTAAGCAGAAGCTGAGTCCTTCTTAGATAATAACATCCTGGTTTCTAGAGTAAAATTATTCTCAGGTTATATTGTGAACAATTCTGACAGAAATCTGCCATATCCACTCCTTTCATAGAAAACTTTTATGACCTTTCATGGATAGCATTAGGATCAATTTTATTATTTTTGTTTTTATAAAGCAGAAACCTACACATTTGAAAAAGACAATGAAGAAGTTAAAAATGCTAAGGAGCATAATCAAGGTACTTCATGTCTTGATGACATTTTAGGGAAGTAGATTCAATTTAAGTAATTTATCAAGAATCACCTATAAGCAAGACACAGTGCTAGGTGCTGCTGCTGGTGGTGGTGAAATATGAATCAAAGTTCTTACCAATAAAAATTTAGAGTCTAGTATATAGCTTATGTGTTGTTGAGTTACTATAAGGGATCTGAGAACTCCTCAAATGCACCAAGCATTACATATGTATTGAATAAACATCAACAACAGTAGTAATTATAGCTAAAATGTTGAGTGCTTTCACTGTATCAGGCACTGGGATAATTTTAATACATATTTGTCCTCCTATGTTAAATATACATGGATGTATTGTGTTTAGTAAAAACAATATTCAAACGTGTTACTGTAGCCATGATACTTTTTTTCCAATCAATGAATATGAAAAATTTATTACTATGTGCAATTTTTTTTACTTTAAAAGGAGTCACCCATGTTTAAATACGTTTGGGACATGCCCACCAACAGATGGGACATAAGAATAGAACATATCTTACTCAGGACTGGCACAAGATTAAAAGTGTGGGATGTGACCAGTTACAAAATAAGAGTCAGGAATTCAGCTACTTGAGCATCATCTTTAATCTCACCTCTGGCCTGATACCCGAATTTATCTCATGGTCCTCATTTCTTTGGTGCTCATTTTGAGTTCCCAGGCCTGGCAGGAGAGGCAAAGTTCCTACTGGAGCACCAGAGTCTTCATTCACAGTCTCCGCTGGAGCCTGCTTTTGAGGTGTCCAGTGGCTCACTTAGTTCCTGTAGGCAATTCTGGACATCTATTACAAAGGTTTAGTGTGGGTTGGGGGGAGTTAAGAGCCAAGTCAAAAGTTGCCGGGGCCTACCAGCAAACCCTGAGCAATGGATGAATAGATTACTCTGACACACATTTCTGTGAAAGAGAGGCTAAGGGGCTATTTAGCTCTAGGAGCAAATAGTCCTGTTCACCTGCCTCCTTAGGCTTTTATTGTCACAACAGCTTGCACTAAAATGAACTATTAGATACTAACAACAGGGTAAGTATCCTTGAGAAAGCACCTGCATCTGTAGTGTCTTTCAAACAGAGATGTTTGAAGTTTAAACATAAAGATTCTAAAACACCCTGGGAAGTGTGTGGGGGGGGTGGGGGTGGTGGTCAGATTTGTTTGGAAAAGTCAAGGCAGGGGCTGCTGCTTTTGGCAAGGTCCCCCAGGGGCCTCCGACCCTTCAGAGATTCCTCCTTACATACTTTCCAACCAAGTCCCATGCTTCCCCATGTCTTCTTCCTTTTTGTCTTGTTGGCTGCGGAAGACAGAGGGAGGCGGCGAACTTTATGCTTTGGGAGGCCAGGGTCCACAAAGCACATTTACTGCTCGAGTTCTGATTTTGTAGACTATAAGAAAAACAAAGAGAATTATTGTGATAGCAATGGTTAGTCTAAGAAGACAGAGAGCTTGCAAGCATTAAAGCTTGTCTTCTAGCAAGGTATAGGTGACAGGATTATACAGGGGAAGGGGCTAGGGTGAGGGATGTAGCCACGTGCAGGTCTGGGATCTATAGACATCAGCTATTCTCAGGTGGTGAGATGATGTTGACGAGATTATGTTGACTCCTGGTGGATCAGTCTGATCATGCTTATCAGTTCTGCTTGCTGGGTTCACAGCTGAGTCACCTTCCTAATTACTTCATGCAGGTCTTGAAAACTTTAAGAAAAATTTAACCCACTATTCGCATGTAAGTATATGTGTTCTAAGATTTAAAATAATATGATTAATTTTTAGATTAATTCACGTGCTCTATCAGATTTATTATACAGTATACTTATAATTCCTTTTAAGATTTCTCTTTATAAACCTTCTATGACTTTCATAAACATTCTTATAACTTTCACAATTATTAAGTATTCCTATTCTAATTTCCTTTCTTCCTGTTATATTCCTTTCTTTATATCTCTTCTTATAATTTTTACTTTACTAACTCTAGTTCTTCTTTACTTGTACAGAGCTTCTGTAACTTATACATACCTTTGACAATTTATATATACCTTCTGTAAATTACATACCTTTTACAACTTATACAGATCCTCTGCAATTTATATATACCCTTTCAGTTTATCTACTTCACTTTCTTTTTCCTTTATCTCTATACCTTCTATTACATGAAAACTATAAATTCCCTCTAATTAGTTATGATTAAAGTTAATTCTACACAGGTTCCTTTATTCCTAGCTTTAGAGCAATTGGAGTGGAGAGTAGTATGTCTCAGAGTCTATCCTGTAGTTGGTCTATCCTCCTTGTTCTGCTCATGTCTGTCTAACTGCCTGTTAAATCCCCCTCAAGGATCTTGGCTCTGAATTATTTCAGGGAAAGGTGACACCGGTCTCTTGTGTAACTGCTTCGTGCTGAGGCAGGTTGAAAGTCTCTCTCAGAGCCAAGAGATCCTTGCTCTCTGTCAGGGGGACGATGAGGCCTGGGCTCAGAAGGAAGTGGCAACGGTGCCTAGAGGTGGTATTCCCTAGGTGTAAGTAGGGCTTGTAATATGGTGGAGGCAAACTATGTTATAAAATTTAGTAACATTGGGCAAAAGTTAGAACAGTTTTTAATAATTTTCTGTTGAAACAAATTTTCCCCTAAAAATCACCTTTATTTTTATTAAAGACTAATTTAATTACTGTATTAAGTCTAGTTATCATTTGGCCTGATTGTTTGCATAAACATAATAAGAATAACAGTTGATTACATAGGCTATTTAAAAAAAATATATAACTTACTGGAATTTCATGAGAAAGTTTTCTTCCAGGGCAAAGAAGCCAAGCCACACAGTTGCTTCACCTGCAATACCTACAGAATTGGGGTGTATTCCTCCAGTTGAGGTCCTTACATGTGTCTTAAGGTGTCTTTCATGCCATCTCTCAGGAAATCAACCTTTATTCCTTACCTGGAAAGATTGTGTGACCAAGCAAGGTACCAGGCTGTTTATCCAGGGGGCTTATTGGCTTCAAAGTTAATCTCTGTTCCTTAGAACTTTCTGGTGACATCCAGAGTCCTGGCATGTCTCTCTTTCAGACATGATATTCCAGCAAAGTTGTGGTTAATAAAACTACAATTGGAAACTAACTTATGTCCTGTTATAAAGAAATCAGATTCTTATTGGATTTATGCAAAGAAACACATTACTGTGAGAGCAATAATTACCAAAACCACAATTATTTTTAGTTCATTTAGTACTATAATTAAATTATTTTTCTCCTGATTTTTCTTGCTAGTATTTCTATAAACCCAGATACTCTATAGAGTAATATAAATGACATGGAATCTTGTTCTTTCTGTAAAACACAATATTCCACAACATTATAACTTACAATTAGTTATAAATGAAAGCATATTAGAGTATATTTAATATGTATATATAGAGTGTAATTATCATTTTCTTATTTGACAGAGCTTTATACCTTAAGTATAAAATTTTTCTTCATAAGGAGAGAAAGTAAATCTTAAAATTCAAACCCTGTCTTAAAATAATAACAATAGTATATTATAATATACTAGGGGCCCGGTGCACAAAAATTTGTGCACTCGGGGAGTGGGGGGTCCCTCAGCCCGGCCTGTCCCCTCTTGCAGTCTGGGACACCTTGGGGGGGGGATGTCCACCTGCTGGCGTGCCTGGCCAGCCTGGGTGAGGGGCTGAGGGCCATTTTCAGGCTGCCCACAACCCCTTCAGGGTTCGTGCACTGGGGGGTGGGAGGGCTGGTGAGTGCAGGCCTGGATGTTTCCCACCGGAGGGCCCATGATCACACATGCCTGGTGGGCCCCCACCGCTGAGGGGACACACCTGGCGCAGAGCTGGGTGGCGAGCCAGGTGCGGATGCTGGTGCAGGATCCCTCGGTGGGGCCCTGCTGCTGAGCAAACACAGCCGGGGTGGAGCCAGGCAGTGGACTGGCTTCGGATTCTCCGCACTGTGCAGCAGATGCTCCTGCATGCCCTGTGGAGGCCCCTGGGGGGCGGATGAAGGTAGCAGACCCTGGACAGGTGCTCCCGCATGCCCTGGGGAGGCCCCTGGGGGGTGGAGCCAGGCAGCAGACCCAGGATGGCTGCTCCTGCATGCCCCAAGGAGGCCCCTAGGGTGTGGAGCCAGGCAGTGGACCCGGGACGGGCGCTCCTGGATGTCCCGAGGAGGCCCCAGGCCGGATCCCCTCCCCCCACTGAGCTGACACACCTGGCACAGCTATGCCGGCCGCGGAGTCTCCCAGTGCAGAGCTGCCCTGCCAGCCTCCATCTTGGCTGGGTTAATTTGTATATAGCCACTCTGATTGGCTGGTGGGCATGGCCATGAGCAGAGGCTCAGCCAGCCTAGGCAGGCAGTTGCAACAGAGGCCTCTGGTTTGCTCTAGCTCCATGGCTGTTGGCCTCCATCTTGGCTGTGTTAATTTGCATACAGCTACTCTGATTGGCTGGGAGGCATGGCTTGGCTGGTGGGCATGGCTGTGAGCAGAGGCTCAGCCAGCCTAGGCAGGCAGTTGCAACAGAAGCCTCTGGTTTGTTCTAGCTCCATGCCATGGCTGCTGGCCTCCATCTTGGCTGGGATAATTTGCATACAGCTGCTCTGGTTGGCTGGGAGGCGTGGCTTGGCTGGTGGGCGTGGCTTAGGTGTCTCAGGTAACTGTCAATTTGCATATTACTCTTTTATTATATTAGATTATAATCATTGTTATTATTAAATAGCATTAAATCTATTTATTTAAAGTAATCAAGTTCCTGATTGACATAACTATTTCAATAATTCATGTAAAACTTTTGCTTCCTAGGCAAATACAGGAAAAACCTTTTTTTCCTTACTTTCAGAAATAGGTTTATTTTTATAATGGAAAACACACTCACATTCTTAAGAAGCATAACAGAGATAGTGAATTCCTTAGCTGAGAAATAATTGCCTCGAACCTGGAAATTCCAAGTGGGCTCCAATGACTTACTGTGCAGTTACTTTCATTTTCTTACTTTTCATTTTTGAGGGTTCTATTGCATTTTGTTGCATTCCTGCCTCCTCACATGGGGTACCACTTGTCTCCTCACACGGCACCACTTTATTGGGTTTGACCGGCAGACCCTGAGCAACGGATGAATAGATTGCTCTGACACACGTTTCTGTGAAAGAGAGGCCAAGGGGCTGTTTTGCTTTAGTAGCAAATAGCTCTGTTTGCCTGCCTCCTTAGGCTTTTATTGTCGCAACAGCTTGAACTAAAATTAACTTCTAAATACAATCAGTGGGGAAACTATCCTTGAGAAACTACTTGCAACTGTAGTGTCTTTCAAACAAGGACATTTTGAAGTCTAAGCATAAAGATTATAGTAAAACACCTGGGGCGGGGGGGGGAGGGGTGGTTCAGACTTGTTTGGAAACGTCAAGGCAGGGACTGCCATCTTCAGCAAGGTCCCCCAGAGGCCTCTGATCTTTCACAGTGTCCTCCTTACAGACCTTCCAACCAAATCCCATGCTTCCCCACAAAAAGTGAGTCCGTGGAAGAAGGAACACATCTGGGCACCTGCTAACCTCCTATGCACAATGGGAAATGGGCCTTGTCATCAGCATTGACCCTCCCACTCTTCTCTCTTCCCTCTTTGTTCACTACAAGCTTTGAACTCCAGGCCATGGGAAACCAACCACAGAGTCCCTTAGTCCTCCCCATCTCCTCATCCTGGTGGAGTAAGAGAGTTTAGGAAAAGAACACATTACACTGTTCCATGAAGTTAAAGATGAGAAAGGAATGGTGTTATTTTTGTCATCACTATTATACTCTCAGAGTATTGTAAGAGTTATTTGTTGAAGACATGATAAATATGAAAGACTTTTGAAAAATATCCTTTATGTAACTGTTAAAAGTATAAAAAGACATTTCCCCCCTCTTTTATGGATTTTCAAATGCTTTTGAAGTTGAGAAAACTCTGAATAAATCTGAAAGTAAGCTGAACGCTGTCAGACAGAAGATATTTTTGTCATCTCAAGTAGAGATATTGTATTATGATTTAAAGTAAATCTGTTAGAACCATCTTACTTTTTTCAAATTCACTTTTACAATGAAGAATGCCTTTAACTGTGTTCCTAAATGTGGGAGATTCTGTACAGTCCTTTTACATTGATTGAATAAACTAGACCTAAATCAGCAAAGCTACATTTAGCTGTTTACTAATCACAGGTTGGTGAGTCAGCAGAGCCTCCCATAGTAAACACAATTTATAATGACAATAATCAGTGTTCTGTAACAAACATCTCACAAGTGAGGTTTCTGTAGCAAACATTCCTAGTTAACAGTTCTTGGAACCATTAGGATGGAATTTTTAAATTTATGGGAAAGCTCTTGGCTCTTTTTAGTTAATAGAGGTAAACAGAAGACTTTATTATTATATAAGACACAAACATGGGTTTAGGTTACATTTTATAGTCTCTGGAACTTAAATATTCATTAATTGCTTCTCTTACCTACCTATTGCAAATAACAACTAGCATTAATTGAAGGTTTATTATGTGCCAGGCACTGGTATCTATCTGGGTACATATTATTCACTATTTCAATTTTTCAAAAAGACTGAAGTATGGAGTATTTTTTTCAAGGTCACAGAACTAAAATATGAAGGTCATAAATGTAGACAGTCTGTACCTAGAGCCTGTGCTTTTTATCTGTCTTGTGTTATTAATTCATTTTACTCAACAAAGGCTTATTGTTAACCCAGCATTTTTTAGTCTCAGAGGTACTTGTGTCAATAACTTCCTGAGATTTCTAACATATCCCCTCTCCCCCAAATAATGGTATTTAGTTTTAACTTGACTTTTAATCAGGGCTTGATCAAGGATATTTTGGGCTCATAAAAATTCATTTCCACAAAGAGCTGGTGGGAGCAAACACACCTCTGTTCACTGAGCCATTATTTCAAAACTTCAAGAATATGTGCAGGCTGGGTCTTTTCAATCCTTCTGTAAAACATAACTCAATGTGATGAGATCAGCAAGCAACTTACATTTTAGTAGGTGACAATAGGGAATAAGAAAAGGCTCCATTTTTCCATTAAGCCATTCTGTACTTGTGCTTGCTGGCACCAGGTGATTGATGACCTCCCGCTGGCGTGGCCAATTCGACAGGACCACTGACACAGATGTGTACAAACAATGCAGGGAATGAGATGCCCATTCTCTTTCCGAAGTGATGCAGTTTTTGGGTTAGATTTATGATGTTTTTTATTGGCAATGGTGGCTCCTCTGATGTTTCCAAGAAGGTGGAGACCGAATGTTTGTTAGGCCTTGAAGGTCAATTGTTCAGAAATTCCAAAACACATGCTGGTCAATGGGTTTGCTGTCAAAACAGAAAAGATTGATACAGAGGAGGCATTTCTTTAGAGAGCAGCATGCAATCCTGTGCCTTTGAGTGCCCTTAACAGAGACCAATTTGCAAGGCTGGTATTTATTTGTTCATTTGACTTAGTTGTGGCATTTACATAGAAATGTTTTCCGTTTAACTTGGGAATGTTATTTTAAATCTTATACATGCTGCATATAAAAGTGTCCAAATGAATTATCTTATGTGTTTACTGTTTCTCAATGTTGGTTTATGTGCCTATTTGAAATTACTGTTTGCCAATCATGGCCTCCATTCGAACATGCTGTCAGCAGGGCTCCTGAGCAGGGAATATGTGTTCCTCTGAGGCCTCTAGTAAAAAATGCCCATATTTCAAGGTTACTCCAAATTCCATACTAACCCAAGCTATTTATTTTAGTAAGTATCCAGGTTAGTGGTTTTCAGTCATGGTATTTTGTTTCTTGGGCTTAGAAACAGCATATGATCCCCAGTAGGCCTGGGGTGGGGGGCAGGGCGGGTTTGTAATACATGTGAAAGCCATTAGTCATTTGCGTAGGAGGAGAAAAGACATCGACTATGGCTGATCTGGTGACTCTAAAATGTAGTGGGTAAACATTTTGCAATTTACTCAGATGCATAAACCGGGACAGTTATTTTCTATAAGAACTTAATTTTTAATTTCACGAGATTTATTGGAAAATGATTGAAAATGTCTCCTTTCCCTTCAGAATTTCACGTTGGCTGATACAATATTAGTGTTCCCACAGCCATCCATTTAGTTTTCCATATATTTGTTATCCTACAAGAGATTCAGGAACTGCTTTAATAAGGCATATAATCAGGACATATGCTAATTCAACTAAATATTTTTAGACCTGAGTTACTCAAACCTCAGGGCTGATGCAGAAGATACATTTACATTATAAGTAGGAATATTAAGCAATTTCCTGGGAGTTCACTTTTCTGCAAGTGAAGCATTTGCATTTATTTAGTGATTTATCTTGAATATCTTCAGTTTTATAAGTTAAATAAGAATTTCTACCTATAGCAACAATAAAATAGCACCTTAAAATAGCTCTTTTCAGAAATCATACTCTGTTGTCTACGTTTTAAAGAATAAACCAATCAATAGAATAACAAATTGTTCCCTAACCTCTGTTTCTTTCTTAGCTATTGTTCCATTTCTCTGCTTCTTTTCCCAACAAAATTTCTCAAGTGAACTATTTTTTCTGATTCTATTTCTTTACTTCCTATGAACTCCCAAACCAATTTTAATTCATTTTCCATTCCTACCACCAACTGCCACTGTTCTTGTCAAATTCACTACAATCTCCTTGTTGCAAAGCCAGTGGTCACCTCTCTATTATCTTGCTCAGCCTCTCACAGACTAGTGCCCTCTATGCTATACTAGTAGTCTCCTCTCTTGAGTCTTTTGGTTTCTCCCTAACTTCTGGATTTTCCTTCTCAATCTGCTTTGCTGCCTCTTTCCCTTCTCTGCTCACATTCTTCATGTTAGAGTGCCTGAATCTGAACCAAAGTCTCATTTCTTCACTAACTCTATTTTTCCCTAGAAAATCTATCTCACCATGCCCCTTGGCCTTAAGTACCTTTTATATGTCAATGACACTTGAAGTTTTATCTATATCCCTGACCTCTTCATTAAGCTCCAAACCCATTTATCTAACTTCCTTTATGATCTCTTTATCTGGATTTCTAATGGGAATCATAAACCCAGCATGGCTAAAACACAAATCTTGTTTTCTCCTCAAACCTGCTCATATTCTCTAGTCTTGAATACTCAATGAAAGTATTCCCCACTCTCTATCATATCACCCTTATTTATTTTCCTCTGAACATTTATATCTGGTTTACCTTGTTCATTTATTCACTAGAATGTAAATTCCATGTGGGTAGATCATTTTTGGTTTATTTTGTTTACTGCTACAACCTCAGGATTTAGAACATACCTAGTAAATAGTATGTTCTAAGTAGGTGCACAATATATACTTGTGTAATGACTGGATTTATTTGTTTATTCCTGTATTTTTATGATTCTCTCTGCACCCTACAGACATATGCTTCATGGTTGGAGGGACTTTGTCTTGTTCATTGTTGTATATGCAATGTCTAGAAAAGTATCTCATCCACAATAGCTCCTCAATAAATATTTATTAAATGAATAAAACAGCATACTTATGATACCTAGAACCTTTGAAAAAAATGTATGTGCCGACTCCCATTCAGGAAAGATGGTTCAGCATCATTTGTCTTTTTTTTTTTTTAATGAAGAAACTCTCCTTGCCGAGGAAATGTTTCATCCTTTCAGTTTCTCACAAACATGGTAGATGCAGAAAAGCAAGCTGTGCCTCCAACTCCCTTGGACAGCAGTCTTACTCAGGCCAAAGAAGGAGGACACGTATGAAGTGAACAGAGCTGTGAGGTGAGCGGTGAGAGCTGCTGCTCTCTGATGCCAGAGTGTATTGGCACATTTTATTCATGGCGTGTGCCTACTCATGCACACATAGTTACTAAAGTGGAATTTTAGAAAACTAGGGGGAAGCAGAATCCTAAATCTGTTCAGAGAGCATAAAAATGTCATAAAAGAGAATGATTCAAAATGGCATCACACTTCTTGACAGCAACACTGGAAATTAGGAAATAGTGGAATGATGTTTTCAA
This sequence comes from Murina feae, assembly GCA_004026665.1. Taxonomy (NCBI): domain Eukaryota; kingdom Metazoa; phylum Chordata; class Mammalia; order Chiroptera; family Vespertilionidae; genus Murina; species Murina feae. Next base: position 18,485 of record PVJC01013926.1, on the reverse strand, counting down.
AATACTGAGGGAAACACCAGAAGTGGAACTGAATGCCTCCATTTTTCTTCACATTAAAAAAAAATCAGTAAAAATAGTATAAAAACTATTTCCCTTATGGTAGCCCATCATAAATAAAATCCCAAACACTGAAAATACTGAAGGAATTTTAATCTATCTTATCTAATAAAAGAGTAATATGCAAATTAACCATCAATCTGACACAAAGATGGCGGCACCCATAGCCAAAAGATGATGATGCTCAGTTCCCTCAGCCCTGCTGGCATCCTCCAGTCCTTGGGGGTGGCCGCTGAGAGCAGGACCTGTTTGGCTGTCACCCACAGCAACCTGGGAACAGCCAAGTGGGCCCTGCAGACAGTGCACAGCAGGGCCTGCTTGGCCGTCACCAGCGGCGACCTGGGAGTGGCCAAGTAGATCCCGCAGACAGCAGAGAACCACAGGGAGTGGGCCTAAGCCATCAGTAGGACATTTCCTGAGGGCTCCCAGATTGGAGAGGGTGCAGGTTGGGCTGAAGGACCCCCACCACTCCCTGTGCATGAATTTTGTACACTAGGCCTCTAGTAATTTTATATCCAGTCAAAATATCAACCAAGTGTGAGGGTAGAATAAGAATATTTTCATACATGAAAAAAAATCCCAAATATCCTTCACTATAAAGGTTTTGGAGAATGTAGCAAAGAAAAAAAAAAAGGAATGAACCAAGAAATGAAGATGTGTGACATACAAGATGCAATATAGTTAACAAGGTGAATTAAGTAAAAAGTCCTAGAATAGCATTTTCAAGGGCAATTAGTTCACATGGGGCAAAGGATAGATGTCAGGGAACAGAAAATCTCTAGAGAAAAAAGAAAAAAATGATACTAGATATGTTTGATACATTTGGGGAAAATTATTAACAAATATTTATAAAAATCTGTTAAAAAACTCAAAAAAATTGATATAAAACAAATGAGAAATTGAGGCACTTATTAACTAAATAGGTTGTACCACAGAAGAACTGTATTCATAGTATTCATTTTGGCTATTGAATGGCATATTCACAAAGTAGTAATCATATATGTACTGACTATCAACTTAATCCCATATTGTGATATAACTATACTAGGAAGGTGAGAATGCTGGTATCCTATATAATAAAAGGGTAATATGCAAATTGACCCTAATAGCAGAATCACTGGGAATGACTGGTCACTATGACACACACTTATCACCAGGGGTCAGACGCTTAATGCAGGAGCTGCCCCCTGGTGGTCAGTGTGCTCCTACAGGGGGAGCTCTGCTCAACCACAAGCCAGGCTGCCAGCTGCCAGTACAGTGGTGGTGGGAGCCTCTCCTGCCTCCTCAGTAGCACTAAAGTTGTCCGACTGCAGGACTGCAGCTTAGGCCTGCTCCCTGCCAGCAGGTGGACATTCCCTGAGGGGTCCCAGACTGCAAGAGGGCACAGGCCAGGCTGAGGGAACCTCCTGAGCACACAAATTTTTGTGCACCAGGCCTCTAGTACTACCATAAAAGGAAGTAAACAGATAATGTCTACTATTGATAAATCAAGGTTATAAGCATATTCTTTAAAGCTAGAGTCCCCATGCATGAAATTTGTGCACTTGGGGGTGGGGGGTTGTCCCTCAGCCCAGCCTGCACCTCATGCAGTCTGGGAGCCCTTGGGGGATTCTGACTGATGGCTTAGGCCTGCTCCTTGTGGAGTGTGGGCCTAAGCCAACAGTCGGACATCCTTTGCACTGCTGCAGAGGGAGGAGAGGCTCCTTCCACTGCTGCTGTGCTCGCCAGCCATAAGCCTAGCTCAAGGCTTCTGGCTGAGTGGCACTCCCCCTGTGGGAGCGCACTGACCACCAGGGGGCATCTCCTGCATTGAGCATCTGCCCCCTGGTGGTCAGGCACATCATAGTGACCAGTCATTCTGCCAGTTGGCCGATTTGCATATCAGCCTTTTATTATATAGGATTGCTAAAATGGAGTTCCATTGGAAGGTGAGGATAGGGCATAGTATTGCTGGATTTTTTTTGGGGGGGTGCTGCTGATGAGGGAACATTATTGTAACACTATTGACTTTTTATTTTTTAAATTTTGTTAATTTTTTACGAAGAGGAAGGGAGAGAAATAGAGAGTTAGAAACATCGATGAACAATTGACTTTTATATATGTGCAGGTAGTAGTTCTATAAAAAACTTTGATTTTAAAAGAAAAGGACTTAATTATAAGTTAATATGTGCAGTTTATTTTGTCGACTAATAAGATCAATGACAGCAATAATACTTATGTTTTAACATTAAGAATTTCATTGTGGTGAGAATGATAATAGAAAGAGTCCCTGGTGTTATAAAGGGTCAATGACTTAGACCCACTGGGTTTGATATTTTGTTTCATAAATTTTTATAACTGCAATTTTCCATTAGGGATCTCTGTGTGAGATACTTAGAATCTGTGTGTGTGTGTGTGTGTGTGTGTGTATGTTTTCCCTAAAGAAGTCATTCAGCTTCCCCAGGACCACACTTACCAGCCTTTCATTTCCACACCACAAACCAAACCACAAGATTATCCTTCTACCGGGTTTTCTGGAAACACTCGATGCTTTTGCCCATACAATTGAAAAGGCCAACTACTTCTGGAAATTAGGAAAGAATTTGGAAAATAAAGTTATTATTAGGTGCTTGTTATTTATGTCCTATTTCTTTCTCCAAAGATTTGAGGTATTAACCTATAGGTGAGTATTAACAAATTCATGTTGCATCTAAGCCTATACTAATAATAGCTACCAATTACATAAGACTGACCATGTGCTGGGGACTGTTTGAAGCACTTCATATATATTATCTCATGTGAGCCCCAGTAGGAGTACTATGATCAACACGGTTTCCTTTTTCATAGTTGAGGAAAAACTGAGAAATTAAGTAACTTGGAGAAGATTATCCAGTTAGTAAATGGCAGAACCAGGATTTTTATATTCTGGCAATTAAGCTCCAGAGTCTATATATTCTAATATAGTATATTAGTATATCCTGATACACTTATTAGAATGTAGTGGTGATAATGCTTTAGAGACTATAGATGACCCAGAGGGAGAAAAATCTTAAGTTTTAATAAACTTAGATCATCTGTCCAAGGAAAGAGGCAGACAAGTCTGGAAAGACAAGAATGAGAAGAAATGATGTCTCAGCTTCAGAGTTTGGGTACGGCCTCCAGATGCTGGGGGAGCACTGTGTCTCCACAGCACAAAGGTAGATGGCAGAGTCTCTGGGCTGGGCGGCTGAGATGTGCAGGGAGCTGTGACTGTCCTTTGTGTTTATTGTGGCACTTATTCTCCCTTCCTTCTTCATCTCTAAGCTCAGGATAAACAAGGAGACCACGCCTCCTCCAGGATTCTGTCGCATCCAGCGTAAGGTGGTCATGCCTATGGAGTAACTGCAGTTGATTGTGATTACGTCTCCTTCCTGGGCACTCAGGTGCTGGGGACTCTGCTCCACTCCGTTTTTGCCATTTACCCCTGTTCTCAAAGACAGAACGTTACCATCATTGCAACATTTCTACAAATTTCTTTCCTTTACACATTTCCCAGAGCGCACTACAGTTTAGCTACTTGGAGTCCCTTACCTCCCGCCTCAGAATCTTGAAAACATATCCCTTTAGTATTCCTGTTCCCATAATCAGAAAAACCCCAACTTACAGCTTAACTGAAGCCACAGAATAGCCATCAAAATTTGCCAAGTCTTCGTCATTGTTATGGTAGCTGAGGTTTACACAGGTCTCTGTGAGAGAATTTGAAATATACGTTAGCTTGTCAAAGGAGTTTTTTATTACTGTAAACTCCTCGGTGTTTACTTCACAAATCAAACGGGATTTCCAGCCCATCAGAGGCAGCGCAAACGCACACGTCTGCATTATTTTTAATGCATTTATTATAGGGCTGCCTGCACAGGGAACTGGCATGATCTTTTAAATAAAATGCCCACATTGCCACCTAGCGGCAAGATTCAGAACCATTTGTTTTGTAGGTCAAATACTCTGATGAAAAAACCCCCAAGATATAAATCTAGAATCAAAGGTAGCAACTAGGAGTCCTGGGAGTGAGGGCTAAGTGGGGAATAGAAGCCCCATGATTCTTGGGCTTCAGCCAGTTACTCTAGATCAAGCAGAGTTGGTGACAACCTGTGCATTTCACACTATATCTTTCTGAAAACCCAAGGACAGTTCTCTGTTTTAAAAAAGGCATTTCTTACAAATATCTCTGGTTTCTTCATATAACATCCCTGTCTTTCCACATGATATTATTTCAGACGCCTTCCCTAGACTTATCTTTCTCTTCTGGACTTGTTACATTTGTCCATATCTCTTCAAACATGTTTCAAATGTTACTTAATTCTCCTGGTTTCCACTCATCCATGATTGTTATCTGTGACTGTTTCAATGATTTCATCATATTATTGAATTATTTTGAGTTTGTAGGCATTTTCCACTTTTGGGACTCCTTTATAGCCCATATGCCCTCCACATCAGAGATGAATGCAGAGGTCATGTTTGTACCAAAGGACCCCCTTCCCCTGACTGTAATTGGGTCTGGGTAAATATTGTGCTTGTTTAATTTGGACAAGGGGGTATAAAAACAGGAGTTAGAGAGTATTTGTCACTAGAGCTATAAAGCCCTGTGGGGTCTGAACCATGGTCATCTATGGCAAATGAAAGTGACATATTTTCAAACTTGAGTTATTGTGGACTAGAAATAAATAGGTTTCCAGTGAAATCTGGCCTCCCAAGAGGAGAACTGGTATATGTTCAAAGAGAAATAGGTTCAGAAAACATAGCCAGGTGAGATTTCCTTTTTCTTGGGAGGTCTGCTGTATTCGTTGCAGATGGATTTACATGACTCATCTATATCCTTCCAGCAAATCTCCTTTTCCTTGAGTGAGTTACATGCCAGAACATTTTTCACAAATAAACTGAAAGTCCACCGTTCTTTGTTCTATATCTCACAAATGATTTTTATAATAACAATGTGAAGAAATATATAGACATCCTCACTAAACCTCATTTTGGCTGTTTCCATCTGTCCAACATGCTTGAATATATTCGCTACCTATCTCAACATTGTGCTCTTTGCACATCTGATGGACATATCTTATGCGAGCAGGACAGGATGAAGGGTAAAATTGTGTGATAAGCAATAGAAACAGTTTTCTAAATTGAAATTTTGTGTATGGATATTCTTTCAGCTGAGGAGCCATGACTGTAGCATTATGCAGAAGGACGAAATGAAAAGTGACTGTGCTTTGGAACCAAAAGGACAAGTTTGAGGCATAGCGCTGCCACTTCCTAGATACTGGGTTTTGAGAAGTTACCACAACACTCCAATCCTCAATTTCCTGTAAGATGGTGAAAATGCTTATCAAACTTGTGGTTTTGTGGTGAGGATAACAGATAACTTTGGGAATTCCCAAAGGATAGTGGTTAAGAGTGCAGGCTTTGGGCTTGTCTACCTGTGCTTGTGTGCCAGTGCTCCTCTTCCTGACTCTGTGCTCTTGTTCATTTGTCTGTACCTCAATGTCCTTGGGGCTAATAATTACACTTACTTATGAGACTGTGGTGATGATTAAATAGATTAGGTTATTGGATGCACCTAGAACAATGCTTTGTATGTACACGGAAGAGCAGAAGTAGATTTACAATTGTAAGTTTGCCAGAGTTTATTTTTGTATTATTATTTATTAACTAGAGGCGAGGTGCACAAAAATTTGTGCACTCAGGGGGTCCCTCAGCCCAGCCTGTGCCCTCTCACAGTCTGAGACCCCTCAGGGGATGTCCACCTGCTGGCGTGCCTGGCCAGCCTGGGTGAGGGACTGATGGCTGTTTGCAGGCTTGACAAGCCCCCCAGTGGGAACCCTCACCCCATGGGGGTGTGACCAGCCTGGGTGAGGGGCTGAGAGTCGTTTTCAGGCTGCTCACAGCCCATTCAGGGTTCGGGTCCCTACTGGGGTGCCTGGCTGGAAGCAGGTATCTGGGATTTATTTAACTTCTATAATTGAAACTTTGTTGCCTTGGTTCTCCCCCACCCCCTGCTTGAAGCCTGGGTTGCCCCTGGCAACCCAAGGTCCCAGCCCAGCAGGTATCTGGGGTTTGTTTATCTTCTATAATTGAAACATTGTAGCCTTGAATAGAGCTCAGGACCCACAGGGCCCTGGCTTCCTCCATTGCCCAGGGCAACTCCAGCTTTATGGCTGCCGCCATCTTAGTTGAGTTAATTTGCATATTTGCTCCTGCTTGGTGGGTGTGGCTTGTGGGTATAATGGAGTGAGGGTTAATTTTCATATTACTATTTTATTAGATTATTCTATTATTCTATTATTTTTCATACAAACAACTGTAAACCCACTTTTGCACCATCCTGTGTGTTAAGCACTTGATAAATGTTGGGTGTTATTATTGATAGCACAATAGTTCCTGTGATAAATATATCACTCAATGAATATATGATATTATTGCTTTATTATTTTCTTAATGATATGAGATACAAAATAGTCAAATATCTTGTAAACATTTGAGATAATTTTAATCAATATAAGTGCCTTGAATTTAGCAATCTTGTTTTAAAAATACCTTTAGTAAACTCATTCTAGTTCATACTGATCACTTATTTTCTAAGAAAATACACATTATCTGTCAACAATATGTTCTAAAACTTTGTTGGATATCAGTCCATGTCTTGATTTTTTTGTAGGTTTGGGATTTCCATCATTCCACTTAGGTTTTCAAAAAATTTGCCCAGTGCCTCTCAAATCATGCCTGTAAATTCTTATTGTTTGGAAATGAATTTAAATGATCCAGAACACTTAATTATATTGAACTATACTAAGACTTCTCTTGTATCCATTTAATTATAATTTTCAATTTCTTCATTTTTTTCCAATTTGAAATATCATTCTGCTTGATGGAGAATAGGGAATGAAAATAGGAGTTCAGACAATCTACCTTTTCTCTGTTATCTGTCAACATTATTCTATTCTGTTTAATATGTGGATCAACTTTCTCCTCTGCCCCTACCCTTCTCTTCTCCCCAAATTTCTAAAAGTCTGTTATGATGCACTTCTTGTTTTCTTCAAGTTTTAACTTCATTCTGGGTTTTCACTTTTTAATGCTTTCCTTAAAGGCTCAAGCTATCTTTGCTAATCCCTTTTGTCTTTGAGTCAGTCCATATTTCTATAATTTTTAGTTAGAATCAGAGTGGGTGTACTTCTCTATGATGCTAGGTTTACTGAGACTCCATCTTTCATATCCTTACTGGAATTGTTTACAATGGAATAGTAAGAATTTAATTTGCTTTAGAGCTTCTGATTCAATTAACTACAATCATATTTAGATATTTTGGTTGTCTTTTTCAGGTTCTATTCACAAAACGTAAAATTTACTATTTGAACCAATTTAAAGTGTACAATTCACTAGCTTGCAGTACATTCACACTGTTGTACAACAATCACCACTGTCTAGTTCCACAACATTTTTTCGTCATCCCCCAAAGAAACCCTGTCCCATTAAGCCATACACTCATTCCTCCTTCCCAGCCCATGGCAATCAATTACCTGCATTTTGACTCTATGGATTTGCCTATTTGGAGAGATTTTCATAAAGTGGAATATGTAATATGGGCATGTTACGTCTGGCTTCTTTCACTTAGCATGCTTCAAGATTCATCCATGTTATAATGTGTATAAGTAATTTATTCATTTGATGACTGAACTAGAGGCCTGATGTATGAAATTTGTGCAAGAGTAGGCCTTCCTTTGCCCGACTGCCAGTACTGGCTTCCTTCTGGCACCTGAACCCAGGCTTCCCTCCAGCCACCAGCAGGCACCCTGGACCTGGGCTGCAACCCTTGCAGCCCCGGATATGTCTGGAAGGTCATCTGGAAGGACTTCCAGTCTAATTAGCATATTACACTTTTATTATTATAGATAATATTTTATTGTATGACCATACTGCATTTTATTTATCCATTTACATCTATGACCCACTTTTGGTTATTTTCTGTGTGTGTGTGTGTGTGATTTGAAGTAGGAGTCCAAATTAAATCTTTTGAATGTAAATATCCAGTTGTCCCAGCACCATTTGTGTCTTGGCTCTGAAGTCACAACTTTCAAAAGCATAATTCTAAAGATGCTATTTTTTAGCTTAAAGCCATTTTAAAACATTCATTAATTTTAGGATAAATACTGAAATTCCTAAAATGACTTACGAAACCTTGCATTATCTGACCTGCAATCTCTCTATCTCCCTGAGCTCCAATCAGCTTGCCTTTTTTCAGTTCTTGAAATACTCACCATACTTCTCTTTTCCAGGTTCTCCTAAACTCTAGATTGGGCCCATCACTCTGCTGAACACTTTCACTCATTTTCTGACTCATAATATGATATATATTATATAAAACATACATAATTCATTATAGTATTTTTATATCTTTAAAATTATCTAATATAATGAAAGAGCAATATGCAAATTGACCATTACCTGAGACACCTAAGCCATGCCCACCAGCCAATCAGAGCAGCTGTATGCAAATTAGCCCAGCCAAGATGGAGGCCAGCAGCTATGGAGCTAGAGCAAACCAGAGGCTTCTGTTGCAACTGCCTGCCTAGGCTGGCTGAGCCACTGCTCATAGTCACGTCCACCAGCCAATCAGAGTGGCTGTATGCAAATTAACCCAGCCAAGATGGAGACTGGCAGGGCGGCTCTGCACTGGGAGCCTCCGCAGCCGGCATAGCTGTGCCAGGTGTGTCAGCTCAGTGGGGGGGAAGGTCCGGCCTGGGACCTCCTCAGGGCATCCAGGAGCGCCCGTCCTGGGTCCACTGCCTGGCTCTGCCCCCCGGGGGCCTCCCCGGGGCATGTGGGAGCACGGGGGCCTCTGCAGGGTGTGCAGGAGCAGCTGTCCTGGGTCTGCTGCCTGGCCTTGCCTCCTTGGGGTGTCCAGGAGTGCCTGTCTTGGGTCAGCTGCCTGGCTCTGCCCTGGGGGCCTCCTCAGGGGTGTGCGGGAGCACCCATCCAGGGTCCGCTACCTTCATCTGCCCCCCAGGGGCCTCCACAGGACGTGCGGGAGCGTCTGCTGCACAGTGCGGAGCATCCGAAGCCAGTCTGCTGCCCAGCTCTACCCTGGGTGTGTTTGCTTAGCAGCAGGGCCCCACCGAGGGATCCTGCACCAGCGTCTGCCCTTGGCTTGCCACCCAGCTCTGCACCAGGTGTGTCCCCTCAGTGTTGAGGGTCCACCAGGCGTGTGCAATCGTGGGCCCTCCGGTGGGAAACGTCCAGGCCTGCATTCACCAGCCCTCCCACCCCCCAGTGCATGAACCCTGAAGGGGCTGTGGGCAGCCTGAAAATGGCCCTCAGCCCCTCACCCAGGATGGCCAGGCATGCCAGCAGGTGGACATCTCCCCCCGCCGAGGTGTCTCAGACTGCAAGAGGGTACAGGCCGGGCTGAGGGACCCCCACCCCCCCGAGTGCACAAATTTTTGTGCACCAGGCCCCTAGTAATAAATAAAAGGCCAAGAGGCGTTGTGACCAAACGACGGGTCACCATGAAGTGCATGGAACACTACTTGGTCCCTCCCTGCCCCCTCTCCCCTGGCGCACAGGCTCTGGGGAACCGAAGCCATGCTGCCATCGGGGAATCTTGGTCCTTCCCCCAGCTGCAGGCTCCGGGGAACCAGAACCATGCTGTGATTGAACTGGCCTCTTGGTCCCTCCCCCCCAGGGCCAGAACCGGAGCCATGCTGCCATTGGATTGGCCTCTTGGTCCTTTACCCAGGCCTGCAGGCTCTGGGGAATCAATAAATGCGTAAATAAATGGAACAGCAAATTGATATTTCACTTTCTTCTTTCCACTTTCTATCTAAAAATCAATTTAAAAAAAGCTTTTCATATATTGAAAGGTAATTATAGTAGTTTTTTTTTAATGAATAGAGAGTTGAAATCATATTATAAAAGCCATGAGTTGCAACCAAAATTAGGCAGAGTATGGAATTCAGAGTGAAACTGCAATCTGTCTGCCACCAGCCCTGACCCTGACCCTGACCCTAATGGAGGCTGGAGAAGGGCACAGTGCTAGGCCCTGCTGTACCCACCCACTGTGGTCCAGCTCAGTCCTGCCCAGAGTGGCAGCCGGGACGCACCCTCGCCGGCCCTGCTGGAGTTGCTGTGGGCATGAGGCCTGGGCGCCCTTCCAAAGCACACACTCACTGAGCATTTACAGACCGGCTGTCCTGGCAGGGGTTTCAGCTGCACATGTTTTTTATACTTTATTTTTTTAAATATTTTTTACAAAAAAAATATTTTATACAAGCAATATATAAATGGATTTCTATAATCACTCGATATGATACAATATAAATACGCTATGGTTTATTACAAACAGATATTCAGCAGTTATGATGGTTGCGTATAACTTCTAAGTACTGTAGTTTCTGGTGTTGGGGGTGGCAGGGGTGGGGTGTGGTAGATCTCCATCCTGGTAAACCCTTCGTAGTACTCAGTTCTGTATTGCTCAGTAAACATTACTCTTAAAAAAATAAATAAATAAAGAGGGAGGCTCAGGCCACCGGCTGGTAACGCTGTGGCAGGTATGTGTCCAGCTAGCAATCACCCCACAGAGGGAGGCCCAGGCCAGCCAAGCCATCGCACCCCACCCTTGTCATAGAGGGAGGTGACCAGTGGCAGGGGAGGGGTGGCCAGCGCTGCATAGATGGCAAGCAGTGGCCGTGACAGGCGGGGGTGGGGAGCTGCCTGTAGCCCGGGGAAGAAAAGCCCCAATAGGCCCTGACCTCGGGCCAGGCCTAGGCACCCTACCTGAGGGGTCCCAGATTGTGAGAGGGTGCAGGCCGGGCTGAGAGACCTCCTGAATGCGTGAATTTTCGTGCACTAGGCCTCTAGTTATTTTTATAAATATAACTTTATAATTTTTATAACAGTTTCATTATAAGCATAGCTCAATAGGGTGTAATCATAAAGAACTTTTGTTTTTCTCATGTTTGTTCATGTAAACCTGATATAAAAGCTCCTTTCTTCCTGCTCTCTTTGATACAAATGTTTTTAATGTGGGCTTATGAAAGTTACTTAATTTCTCTATGCTTCAGTTCACTCATCTCCAAAATGGGGATCCTAATAGTACCCAACTCATAGAAATGTAGTAAAGATTAAATGAGTTAATATGTGCAGTTCCAGAGCTTATAGTGCTTAATAAATGTTATTGATGATGATGATGGACAATATTATGGGATGCTTAATTGGGAAGTACTTAATATCTAATCTAATCTAATAAAAGAGAAACATGCAAATTGACCATACCTCTACTACACCCACAAGCCACACCCAGCAGCCAATCAAGATCAGTTATGCAAATTAGCCCAACTAAGATGGCAGTGGCCTTAGGTTGCCCCCAGCAATGGAGGAAGCCAAACTTCTCACCTGTCCTGCTGGCCCTGAACTCCGCTCAAGGCTACAAAGTTTCAATTGTAGAAGATAAATAAATCCCAGATACTTGTTTCCAGCTCATGGCCATGGTCAGCCTGAAAATGGCCATCAGCCCCTCACCCAGGCTGGCCAGGCACCCCAGCAGGACCCCCACCCTGATCTGGAACACCCTTCAGGGCAAATCATCTAGCGCCCACCTGTGCATCAGGCCTCTATCCTATATAATAAAAGGGTAATATGCAAATTGACCCTAACAGCAGAACCTCTGGGAATGACTGGTCACTATGACACACGCTGATCACCAGGGGGCAGATGCTCAATGCAGGAGCTGCCCCTGGTGGTCAGTGTGCTCCCACAGAGGGAGCTCTGCTCAGCCACAAGCCAGGCTAACAGCTTCCAGCTGCCAGCACAGCAATGATGGTGGGAGTCTCTCCTGCCTCCTCAGCAGCACTAAGGATGTCCGACTGCAGCTTAGGCCTGCTCCCTGCTGGCAAGTAGATATCCCCTGAAAGTTTCTGGGCTGCCAGAGGGATGTCTGACTGCCAGCTTAGGCCCAATCCTCCAGGGAGCAGGCCTAAGCTAGCAGGTGGACATCCTCTGAGGGGTCCCAGACTGCAAGAAGGCACAGGCCAGGCTGAGGGACCCCCCGAGTGCACAAATTTTTGTTCACCGGGCCTCTAGAATACATATAAAAGGCTAATATGTTAAGTGTCCATCCAACGTTACTATGATGCACACTGACTACCCGGGGGCTAATGCTCAGCACAGAAGCTGCCATGATGCACCCTGGCCATTTACAGAGAAACAGCACTGTGGACCTGGTGCCCACAAAGCAACACTTGGCTTCCCCCAAGTGGTACACTGGCCCTGCCACCACCCCAGAGCGACAGCCCACCAAACCACAGCCAATGCTGCTGAAACCTCATGGCACAAAATGTGGCCCACAGCCAGTCCAGCCCAGAAACAGTTGCTGTGGGTGCTGTAATGATGTCACGTAGCAACACCTGGCTTCCTCTCCCTAGCAACTAGCTTCCTTGCAGTTTCTTCAGCCCAGGAACATGACTTGCTTTATAGCCAGGTGCAAACATTTTAGACTTTAACAAAATATCTGACACATTTTTCTGTGCCTCATCTCATTTGACCCTCACAGAAGTCCTGGAGTAGGTAGATAGGAGACTTGGTAGAATCCTATTTTCTTTTCATTAGCCAGAAAACAGAGTTTCAGAAAGCTTAGAAACTTGACCCGACTAAAAAGAAGTAAGAAATGGTGGGCCTTGAAAATGACTTCTGGTTTTCTGACTGGGCAGAATATAGTCAAACACTGCTGTAGTTAAATATTTTACCCTTTGTTCTCCCTTCATTATCTATAAAAATAATCTGCTTCTTGTTGATATTTACTACTGTGTTGCTGACAATTACCTGAAAGAGAAGTTGGGGTGCTTCACTGGGCTGGAAAAAGTTTAGCTAAATCAGAAAGCAGGCCTAATTAAGAAAGTTTATATAGATAAAGCTCTCACTGGCACTAATTGCATGTGTGCGTTTTGATCTATCATGGTTGATTGTGAATTTGGTTGACACTTCTATTATCTTGACACTTCTATTACATCTTTGCAGAGTGATATTAAAATACTTTTTCTAATCAATTTCCTTTCAATGTGCACAGATTAGTGCACCAGGCCACTAGTAAGTTTATAAGAAACAACTCAACTTGGTATCTCATGGTATAATGAGGAAAATGGTTATTTTATTGTTGGATACTCCAAGTTGTTCCTCATGCTGTCACTGGAGGTCAACACCAATGGCTTAGTTCTGAGATTTGTGGTATTTCTTATCAGTTCTCAATTAAGTGACATGTCTGCTTAGCTACTACTTTCACTTCCCTCTACTAGTCCAGCCTGAGTAGAATGAGGAAATAAGAGGATGTGTTAAACTCCCTTCTTAAATCAGGAGTTTGGTAAGTCTTGTCTTTTCTTTTTTCAAATTAAAAGCTATCATTTATTGAGTATTGGGAAATACATTATCTCTTAACTGTCACAACATCTTCCAGGTAGATTCAGTTATTAGCCTTTCTCCCCTTTCTTTCTTTATATGTTTTAAAATAAAAAAATGCATATATTTAAAGTGCACCATATGATAATTTGATATACATATTCATGATGAAATGATCAGTACAGTCAAGATAATTAGCACATCATCTCACATAGTTACTATATTTTTTCTGGTGATGAGTGCGTGTGAAATCTACCCTCTCAGCCTGTTTCTGATGTTCAATACTATATCATAACTTATAGTCATCATATCTGTACATTAGATCTCTAACTTATTCATTTGTGGAGTCTTGTCTTTTCTCAGGAGGACATAACAGATTTATTTATTTATTTGTTTTTACATCTTTGTTTTTTATTCCTCCTACCAAAGGGTTGGTGCTGGCCAAATTCCTCAGTTTTCAGCTGATCAATAACAGTTTGGGGAATAACAACTAAATAGCTTATGTTAAGTCTTTGTAATATTATATAGGGCATTTCTTATTTTTTGTCTTGCTTTATCTCCATATGGAGGTGGAAAAAAAGAAAGCAGCCTGATTTGAGAGAACTTGGAATACTGATATTTCTATTGCCTTAAAAAAGAAAAGGCAAATACCATATTGAATGTTTTGATTCAAAATGTATTATCTTGAATGTATAAATCAGAGATAACTTCACAAAGATTAGGGGCATGAGGTTGTAAATATTGTAATTTCTGTCAATTATGAAATTCTTCCACCCTAAGGAAGAGAGTGATATTTTATGGTCTATCTATCTATCTATCTATCTATCTAATAATACTCCACTCAGTTTTTTAAAAAATATATTTTATTGATATTTTACAGAGAGGAAGGGAGAGGGATAGAGAGTTAGAAACATCGATGAGAGAGAAACATTGATCAGCTGCCTCCTGCACACTCCCCACTGGGGATGTGCCTGCAATCCATGTACATGCCCTTATCCGAAATTGAACCTGGGACCTTTCAGTTCTCAGGCCAATGCTCTATCCACTGAGCAAAACCGGTCAGGGCGGCCACTCAGTTTTTAAATTGGATCCTTAAGAAAGGGGCCAATGAGAAAAAAGATGACACATTGATTGTGATGGCCTGGGCTGAAGTGGGTTAGGATGGGATGGTGGGATAAACTAGTGGGCTGGAAAGCCTTGCTGAAATGGACAAAATTAGGCAGAGAGCTTGCTATTAGAGGGTAGAACTGCTAAGGTGGGATTTGCTAGTTCCAAATGATGCTTTGAGAGCTAAACTGTCCCTTTTAGCCTACTTTTTCTCACTTCATCTCCATGTTATATTTCTGTGATTATTTTTATTTCTATTTCGCAGATGAAAAAACTAAATCTCTGAGACATCAATCAACTTAGCCAAATTAGCATAGCTAATAAGTAGTAGAGCCAGGACTAGCATTCAAGTCACTAGAATATAATTCCTAAACATCATGCAAGGAAGCCTCAAGGACAGGAGAGAGCTGACCTAACTGAGAACAGGCACATTATCTGAGACCTTTTCCCCTTAACACATTTTCAGTCAAAGAACTCCTGCAGCCCTGGGATCAGAAGCAGTTGTAGCTGATTTTTTTTTCCATCTGTTTTTTTCTAGCTATGTTCCAATAAGCTGTCTGTGAGAGAGAACAGTGCTTCTCAACTTGAGATTTCCAGCCTCACTACATACCTCACCTGGGTCCTTGAGGTTTTCGTACAGCTCCCCCATGTCCTAGGCACCGAGTCACTCAGAAGACAGTAATACATGCTGAGTCTGATACCTGGACTGAAGATTTCACAATAGGGGAGCTTTTATCTTTCACATTTCTGGCTCCAAAGTGTTTGCTGTTTTTCATTGTCTCGCTCTGGAGAAACTGCAGAGCTTTGTTGGGGTATTGGACATACCAGAAAAGAGTAGGGTATCCTGCAGACATCTGTGAGCAATTCATAGTCACATATGCCCCTTCTGAGACAACAACTGACCTGTCTGTTTGACTGAATTGTCACTGGTTGCTCCGGTAGGGAAAAAACTGCTTGTTTCATGGGTTTGACCAGAGTTGCACTTTTTGGAGAATGTTTTCATTTTTTTGAAATAATAAAAACACATTTAAGTATAATGTACTTATCAAACATTAAGATGAGAATTAGAGAGCCCAGAGAAGAGTTCATTTTAGTGAGGGAGGGATCATTGTCAAAGTAAAGGTACAAAAGGATCATGGTGTAGCCAAAAGCAGGTTCAGTTGCCAGCTACAAGGAAAGCCAAACTCGTGAGGCAGGTGCTGGTGCAAAAGGAAAGGGGTGCTGAGCTCTGGGAGAATGGTGGGCTCCCATCTCAAAGACCATTCCCCCTTCCTGCTCTAGCCCTGGGTTCTAATAAGGGTAAGGAGGGGAAAGCTTTTCATTTCCCCCAATTGTGTTGTTAGCTTTTGATGTGCTGGGGCTTGGGAGGTGATTATTCATTCATGTTTCTAGCTTTTGGCACTAGGGTCCTGCCCATTCATCTTTCTAGCTTTTGGCACACTCAGGCTCTGCCCATTCATCTTTCCAGCTTTTGGCACACTTGGTATAAGAACCTCCCATACACCATCTTGGCTAATGGGGGAGACTCCCTGGTGCTCTGACTGATTGTCTACAGTAACAACGGTTGTGCTCAGAATTCATGCATACATTATGACTGTTGGTGAACAGTACTCCTGTGTGGCAAGTTAATGGAAAGGCTATGAAATAGTCTTCTGCCACTCCAAGATCTGCTCTTTGTCCTCACGAGTGTCTTCATCAACAGGAAACAATTTGGGTGTAAGTTAGTCCTTTTGTACAAGGCAAGTTGCTATATCCTTAATAAGTCTGTTGTCTCTAGGACACATATTCTAAGGGAGACTAACTACTACTAGAACTTAGAAATCATGTCAATATTTTAGACAGTGGTTTCCATTTTTTCTAATTTTTATAAACAATGTTGTGATAAATATATGCTTTTGTAAACCTTGTTCATACATCTAATTGTTTCCTTAAAATATGGTAACTGGAAACACATTTTGACCAAATGTCTAATGTTGAGGTGTTAAAGTCAATATTTGGCCAAAGCTGAAGCCAACTCTGAATATCAACAAAATAGAATTAACTTCAGGTATCAAGAACAAATCTGAAATTTTATGCAAAATATAATTATATTAGCAAAGGTTTTAGCATTCAGCTTTAAAAAATTTGGCACTATAGTACAGGAACTGTCTATTGTTTGATTGCTCCTGTTATTATTATATTTCACTTTTGCAAAACTTTTTATAAAAAATAGTAGTGAAGCAAGATATATTTTGGCTCTTCTAGGAGAGGGTAATTCCAATGATACTTTCACCCCCTTTTCACCTGGACTTAAAGATTTGGTGCAATGGCATTAAAGTCATCCTTTTTTGCAAGATGTTTTGTACATTTAACATTGTTTTCTTGATTGTTTGTTTTCTCCCCTTGCCTTCTTCCTCATCCCTGGCATCTTTTTATCTAGTTTCTCAGAACTGGAAACTTTGTTCTTCAAGTATATAAGCTTGTACTTAAATTACATGTGATTGAGCTTAAGAGTTGAATATTTGCAGTTTTGTATTTCTAGTTAAATAGTGAATGGTGCAAGACTAGTGCCCATTTAGGAGATGGTCAGGGGAAGTCTTTGGAATAACAGAAAAAGAATGAGAAAAAATTCCATGATTGTGTGTGCATGTGTGTGTGCATGTGTGTAAAACTTTCGCTATTTTTATAGATGCTAAAAATGAATGACATTGTTATTTTTCATGTTTCTTTGATTGCTAAAGACTTCGTATACTTCTATAAATTGATTGTCCACTTGTACTTATTTTTTTGAATTGCCTATTTCCCCTCAGGGATATTAATCTTTTTATTATTGATTTATAAGAAGTTTAATTATAAGAGTATTATCAGTATAATCACATGGCACATATTTTAAAATAACTGATGACAAAGCATTCCTTTACTGTATTACAAGGCTTATAGGTTCAATCAATGAGCTATAATTAGAAGACAATTTGTTTCCTGCCTGACATGGATAGGGTTTTGATGAATCTTTCCCTTCCCCATTTCCAAGATACAATCTCACAATGCTCCTTAACCCTGAGACGGCCAATGATAAAGTTTGTCCACCCTCCCAGAAATGCTCCCAAATGACAGGGCTCTGTCTTAAGAGGAGAAACATGCCGGCTCCCACTCAGCCCCTCCTGTGTCATTGGGATTTGCTCTCAGTTCTTGAGTCTTTCTCACTGTGTCATTAGGAAGACAGACACACATAGTTGTGCCTGGTGCTTGGACAGAGAGTTTCTGCAGGTGAAAGGAGGTCTTACTCCTAATATGATGAACCTGAAAACCTTTATGATCTTTATTTTCATGTTTCTTCATGCCTTAGAGAGAAGAGACTTTAAAGACTTTTTTTGAATATTAAACATATCAAAGTAAAAAGAGAAACACATTGCTTTTGTTGCAAAATGCTTCCCATGCTCTTGTCTGTAACATCTATATCTGGACAATTAGTTTGAGTAGCTCAGCATCAGGTGCACCCCTTAAAGGAGGGTGACATGGCCCTCTCTCTGGCTTGCCAAGTCTCGAAATGGTTCTTCCTGAAAAAACCAAGGCTTTTATTAGAATGAATAGAAACATCGTTGACTTCAATTAGTAAAATGAGAGGTAAGAGCAATGATAAAAGCAGCCAGAATTTTAAACTGTTATTTTGCTCACCAGGGAGTAACAATGCCCATGCTGCTCCAGGCCTGGGGACTGTGGTGAGCAGCATTTTCCCCTGGCTTGGGCTGGTTGTCTCCTAAGACCTGTCCTGCCTTGGAAGTGCCACACAACACATGTGAGGGTTGAGGCTGTAACTCATACCAGTGATTACACATTCCCCCTTTTGGTTTTTGGAGTTATTCTTTTACTTCTTTCTGATGGGAGATTCACTAAACCTACTAGGCCTTTAGTGATAGACACGAATACTGTGATTCCATAGAGAAATTTTT
>PVJC01013925.1:0-37240 GCA_004026665.1 Murina feae | reverse complement strand
AGGAAGGAAGGAAGGAAGGAAGGAAGGAAGGAAGGAAGGAAGGAAGGAAGGAAGGAAGAAGTGCTCATATGACACAGATGCTGCTGGTTAAGGGAACAGACTTTGAGCTGCAAATTTCTACGTGACAGAGGTGTTATAATGTACCTGAGTTCCCCACAGTGGAAAGTAGTGGTGCTAACACACATACAGGTATTTGAGTTTTTACTTTAATACTTTATCACATTAATAGTACTATGTTTGCTTCAAATATTTAACTTATTCAAGAAATATTTCCTGAATGTAAGTGCATATTTACCATAACAATGTAGAAAATAAGAAAAAACATAAAGAAAATGAGCATCAGCTATCATCCTACACCAACTGATTGCCATCGTTGCATTTTTATGTTTTTGTGTCTAATACTTTTCAATCTAACTTGTTTTAATAACATTTTGATAACATTGTAAATACTGTTGCACAACACTTTTATTTTCTTACCTTATAAATATTTCATTATTTCCAGATATTGTTGTCCACACAATGCTAAATGATTGTTTATTATTATGTAATATGGATATATCAGATATTCTTAGTAAATTCCCACTTACTAGTCACTTGTGCCATTTCCAATTTTATACTGTTATCAACAATGTTATGATGAACAAATTGTCTGATATTTCTTAGAAGTATTTTAGTACTTAATGAAGCACATATTTTAGTGCTTATAAGTATACTAGAGGTCCAATGCTTGAAATTCATGCAACAGTAGGCCTTCCTTCCCCCAGGTGCCAGCACCAGCTTTCCTTTGGCACCCTGGACCTGGGCTTCCCTCACAGTTCTGCCTTCATCTGGAAGGTTGTCTGGAAGGATGTCTGGTTTAATTAGCATATGCCCTTTTATTATTATAGACTAAGACCTGGTGCATGAAAATTCATGCACTGGATGGGGGGATCCCTCAGCCCAGCCTTCCCCCTCTGAAAGTTTGGGAGCTGTCAGGGGCAGGAGACAACCTGGCAATCAGGTAAAGGTGACGCTCCCATCACACGTCTGCTGCTGCCACTGCCGGCAGCACAAGCCTCAGCCATCACTGGTTACCTGAGCTTCAGGCAGCCCTGGGCAGCTGAGCAGCTGACATCAGATGCTTGCCTGCATCTCATGTCGGCCCTGGGTGGCTGGGGGGCTGACAGGACTGTGAGACTCCAGAGACAGGCACATGGCAAGGCTAGGCCTGCCTGAAGGCCAGCCTGGCCTTGCAGCATGCCTGCCACCTTGGCAGGGCTGAGGGGACTGGGCGCTGCTGTCTTGTGACTGTGGGCACCGCCATCTTTCAAGGTGGAGCAGTCAATTAGCATATTCCTTCCTTATTGGCTGTGGGCACTGCCATTTATGTGATAGTGTGAGGGTCAATTAGCATATTCCCTCTTTATTAGATAGGATAGCTCAGAAGCGCAAACCTCATTAATAATAAATTATAAAAAGATATTTAGTTATATAAAACCAATTCCCTCCATTGAAATTTGAACTACCTAATGTCTGTAAACTTGAAATATTACCTGTCCTGAAAATAACCAAAAAATGTGAATAATCAAATTAACCTATTGTTTTCATGAGTCTGTCTATATCTATGTTATTTTATTCATGAACTTTATATCTTACTTCATTATGAATTAAAAATAGTAGATATATTTTCACAGTAGATCTCTCATGTTTAAAGTCTTAAATTCTGGAATATATATAACTAGTTGTGTAAAAAATATTTAGGTACCATTGAAACCTACATCTCCCATTCTAAACAAATCTATACATATCGAATATGCACAAAGTAATTATAATTAAATCACATACTCTAATGTAATCTATAATAATGTATCAAAAAATATAAAATAATCCAAGTATTATGTTATAATTTACTCTTGACAATGAATTACTAATGAACTATACACATGCATTCTACTCATAACTGATAACTTCAAGGAAGTTTAAAATTAACCATGATTCCACTGTAAGTCACTCTACTTTCTTATTTTATTTTCCTTATGGAATTCTTATTTTAATCTATTACTGATTTGCAGCAAAGGCATATATTAGAAAGTGTAGTTTATGATTTTTATTATTAAGTCTTGAGGGATTATCTGTGCTCTAGAGGAAGGAACATAAACTTTATTATAAGACCTGGTTTAAGTATCATCCCAATCATTTGTGTGCTTTGGGTATTGGGCAACTTATTCAGTGTCTCCACCCCTATTGCTTTATGTAAAAGTTGGCGTTGGTACTGCCAACATAACAGGATTATAAAAATAAAATGAAATACCAATATCAATATTTTCATGTTATTGTTCTATATTTTTCTGGATGCTAGTGAAGTGATTTTCAGGTCTCCTGGTGAGAAGAGAATTTAGTTTTCCAAATAAAACCTTACATGGCATACTAACATAGAAAATACAACAAAAAAATGAGATATAATGATTGAAGGTGAAAAGGCAGAGGGCAACTGCTGAGTGAGGCTCCATTCACTGACTGTATTTCCATTGAAACTAAGAGTGAGGTATTTCTATAGAATCTGGAATTTCAAAAATACAATAAATATTATAGACACAGAACAATTATTTACCAAGCTTCTCCTGCATTAAACCAGTTCTCTTTTATCCCACTATTCACTTCCAACAAGTCATGTTAGTTCTACCATAAAAATAAATCCTAAACCTATTATTTTATTTCCATGATTACTATCACCTCCCTAATTCAGGTAAACATCACCTATCATGTAGTCTATACAAATAATATTTTTTTTTCTGTTTTAGAACGTATTTACTGATGTGTAATAGAAATATAATAAAATGGCACATCATTAAAATGTATACTTTGATAAGTTTTGACACCTGTGAAACCACCATCACAATGAAGAAAATGAGCAACACCCATCATCCCCCACAGTTTCCTTATTTCAGTTGTGTTCTCCTTTGCCCCACCTTCCAACATCTCCAAGCAATCATTGTTCTGCTTCCTGCCACTACAGGTTAGTTTACACTTTCTCAAGTTTACATAGAATCACAGTATATACTCTTTTAGATTCTTTCACTTAATGAGACTGCTTTGAGATTCTTCAATATTGTGTCTATTAATAGCTCACGCCTTTTTATTGCTATTTCTTGGTATAAAGATAGCCAATTTGTTTACTCATTCTCCTGATAATGGATATTTGAGCAGATTCCAGGTTGGAAGTAGTACTTATAAATAAAGCTGAAATGAACATTTATATACATGTGTTTAAATTAACATAAGCTTTCATTTTCCTTTAAGTAAATACTAGGAATAGAACCACACTGGATCCTGTGATAGGTGTATGTTTAACATTTTAAGAAACTGCTAAACTCTCTCCCAAAGCCATTGTATTGTTTTACTTTCCTACCATCGAAGCAAGAGAGTTAAAGGTCCTCCCACTCACCAGTACTTGCTAGTCTATCTTTTACATTTTAATTATTCCACTATGCTTTTAGTGAGACCTCACTGTGGTTTTAAGTTTGAATTTCTCTGACAATTGATGTTAAGCTTCTTTTAATGTATTTATTTGTAATCTGTATCATTTCATGGATGAAGTATGTATTGAAATCTTTTGTCCCTTCTCTTTTTTATTTTAAAATTATTTTTTAAATATATTTTTATTGATTTCAGAGAGGAAGTGAGAGGGAGAGAGAGATAGAAACATCAATGATGAGAGACAATCATTGATCAGCTGCCTCCTGCACACCCACTACTAGGGATCAAGCCCAAACCCGGACATGTGCCCTTGACCGAAATCGAACCTGGGACCTTTCAGTCCACAGGCCAATGCTCTATCCACTAAGCAAAACAGGCTAGAGCCCTCCCTGTTTTTAATATTGGATGTTTGTTCTCTTCTAGTTGAGTTTTTGAGAGTTCTTTATATATTATGGATACAAGTATTTTATCATATATATGTTTTATAAATTTTTACTCTCAGTCTACTGCTTGAAATTTCACTTTTCAGCATATTTGAGAGAGTAAACAATTTTTAAAATTCAAATTTATTATTTTTTAATCATGCCCTTGATGTTGACTTAAGAACCCCTTTTATTCGAGAAGTTTTGTAGTTTTAGATTTTACATATAGGTTTATGAGATATATTCAGTGAATTTTTGTTATTTAGAATGAGTTCTGGGTCAAGTTTATAATTTTGAATATGGATATCTGTTTCAGCATGATTTGTTAAAAGGACTGTACTGCTGATAGCCCCTAAATTTTATAATTTTCATTCCCAAGAATGGCTGATCTAGTATCTTCCATCCCCAACCAAGAATATGCCATAAATGAGTCTCCTTGACAACCTGGGTCAATCAATTATGACTAGGAATAGAGACAAAATAGAAAACGGATTATGCTAGAACCATGTAAATGATGTGTGGATGAGATGGACCCTAAAGGAGGAGGGCTCTGGACAGGTAAGTGGCATTCTCCATATCTTCAAAAGCAATAAATAATCTAAATATTTGAAGTAATGCAAGAGTAAATAATGGATGATAAATTTTTGCTAAAAATGTCAACTCTGTCAGCCTGAGACATTAAGATCAAATCAGAATACGAAATCTGATAGTTCAGAGAGTCTATAAAACATATTCCTCTATCGAAATTAGCATTTGGTTCTGGCTCCATTCAGTTGTTCTGTATGACACTGGACTTGATTTCACTTATCAATTCTTCCAAGTGTTGCAGGAGCTAATATAGAGTATATTCTCTCACCACCCTATATAAACAGGCATTCCCTTCCCTCCTGACTTCCTTATCTGGCTTTGCCCTCCTTCACATCACTTGTCATAACTTGGAGTGTTTATTTGTTATTTTTTTGTGTTTTCTAGAGGCTTTGTTGTTTTATTTACAATGATATCCCAGCAATTTAAAAAAATAGTAAAAATAAGTATTTAATTAGGACATGTCTTTGTATGGGTGGAGAACAGTATGGAGTTTCCTCAAAAAACTAAAAATGGAACTCCCTTTTGACCCAGTGATCCCACTTCTAGGAATATATCCCAAGAAACCAGAAACACCAATCAGAAAGGATTTACGTATCCCTATGCTCATAGCAGCACAATTTACCATAGCTAAGATTTGGAAACATCCTAAGTGCCCATCAGCAGATGAGTGTATTAAAAAACTGTGGTATATCTGCACAATGGAATGCTACACTGCTGTAAAAAAGAAAGAACTTTTACTACTCGCAACAGCATGGATGGACCTGGAGAGTATTATGCTAAGCAAAATAAGCCAATCAGAGAAAGAGAAATATCACATGATCTCACTCATCTGTGGAATATAATGAACAACATAAACTGATGAACAAAAATAGATCCAGAGACAGAGAAGCATCCATCAGACCACCAAAGGAAGGCAGGGGAGAGTGGGAGTAAGGAGGAGAGGTCAACCAAAGGACTTGTGTGCATGCATATAAGCCTCACCAATGCACACAGACACCACCAGGATGAAGGCATGAGTTGGGGGGTGGGGGCAATAGAGGGATAAGGACACATATGCAATTCCTTAATCAATAAAGAAAAAATGACAAAAAATAAGTATTTAAAATAAATTTTAATGATGGAATATAAATTATGATTATTTATATTTTCACATTTTAAAAAAGCACATGTGAGTGCATTTACAAAGAGAGGATCCATTATTGAAAGGGTCTGAATGTTGAAACAAGGCCAAATTAAGGGGCTGGTCCTTAAACAACACTTTCTGAATATATCTAATCTTAACTCATCTCACCCTTCAAAATCAGTGATCTAGCACATTTACAAATTTTTCTTTAATTTTTCATGTACTGCTGCTCAATGTGTCAAGTGTGACAGAACAGATATAGTCAGTGGGTGATCAAACAGATGTTTCATTTGTATCACCATTCATTATTACATGTCATAATTGACAGCACAGCCATGCAAGATGTCAAGTATTTAGAAACTATTCTAGGTCTCTTTAACTTGTGGTTTTAAGAAATCTTAGGAAACACATGGGTGAGTTAAAAATATTTTTTTCTAAAAGAAATTATCATTACTGAGTAGTATTGAGCAGTAGGGAAAAACTCCTTTTTAGGTTACAATGCTTTGGAAATAATTTTTGTCGTACATATTAGAACAATCATGGATACCATGGCAACTGGTACAATGGGATTGCTATGCAGTCCCTGCCCAGTGCCTACTTACCTAGGTCATCAGGAACTACACATGAAAAACCTCAGACCTCCAAACCTCACCATAGAGATGAAGGTGCACTTTTTCACAGGCACATTAGACTATTTATTATATCCATTATATGCTTTTGGTGATATTCATGATATTTTTTCAACATTTCTATAAAGATTATAACTTGATAAGCTCCCTACCCCCAGTAACTCCCATAGTTGATATTAGAGATTTTTTTTTTTTTTTGTAACCACCAATAAAGATTTGGTGAGGCTTTCTGAGTGAATTTTGTTTGTTGGGGGTTGTTTGTTTGTTGGTTTTTTTATTTTGCTAGCTGTACATATTATGTATTTGTTTGAGTGTTTCTTTTTTGATCTTTGACTTTTTTGGGAAGAGTATGCTTTTCAGTCCACATTGAACAATTAATTGTTCAAGAAACGTTTACTTCGAAAAATTGTCTTGGAACCAAATCAAGTTAAATTAGAAGTTAACTTACATGCTTCTAAGATGGTGGGAAACCATTGCTTTGGGTATTTTTGAGGCTCTGTAGAGAATCAGAGAGGATTACTAGATGCCCCAACATTTCAGGAAGGGCTTTTGCTCTTATTTAGCTCACTGTGATAATCTCTGAGTTTCTAGAATTGTGGTTTGAAATCACGTTTCTCCTGGTGTCCACTCTTCCATGTCGCTGGTGCAGACAGGAATCTTTGCTGAGACCAAGATTATCTGGCAGAGGGTCTAGTTTACCAGCATGTCCTGTACAATTGCACACTCTGAGATTTTTATCAGCTCCACTCTGCCATCCAAACACCAAGACATGGGTCCTGGCCAACTGAGCAATCTGCTAAACTTTCTGTATTCCCAATACCCAGGGATTTCTCCCTTCTCAAATGCTACTCTAAAGGACATTCATCCAGTTTTTGCCCTACCTCTGATACTTCACATAATCTTTTCAATGAACTCCACTTTCTAGATAGGAGGAGCTTTGGTTTTTCAGCATTTTCTACTTTGTGTTCTACAAAATTTCCCAAGGGAAGATATCAAAGATATAACTCTTTGGAATTGGGAGGGGATAGGTAGTATAAAAATGAAAACTAATATTCCCAAAGCTTAATCAGACACAATTGTTTTTACCAATCTTTTTTCATATTCATATTTCAGTGTTAAATGATGAAGAGGTTATAGCAGGATAGAGAGGCAGAATGGGAAATAAGAATACATTTATTCATGACTTCATACATTTTGTTGTTTATTTCATTTAGCTATGCAGAGTCCCCACAACAAATTACTATGAGATATATATATATATATATATATATATATATATATATATATATATATATAATTTTTAATTAATGGGTAAAGAAAGACTGATAATTCAGTAGACTCCTAGGCCAAATTAATTTTTTAGTGTGCAAGAGGAGTTTCAGGGACTGATTGACTGACATTACAATTGCTTGCTTCCAAAGAGTTCCAGACTTTTATAAGAAGAACATGAACTTGGGTCAGCCATCCTGAAAAGCATGCAAGAGATTCTTCCCAGGGGAAGGACGCCCACCTCTTGAGTCTATGTATTTAACACTTAAGCTATAGGCTCTCTATCGAAGGCTTATACATAAATTCTTGTAATTTTTTAATGTAATATAACTTCCAAGATTTATTTGGTACAAGTAATTTCTTTCTGGTCCAAACAAACTTTGCAGAAAATGTTGTTAATGTTCAGACCTTTTAAATACTCACTGAGCATCATTTAGGCAGAATGTTCATTTTTAGGTCAAGCAGTGTAACATACAAGGAAATACCACAGTAGGTTTACAGTTGCGAGTGCACAAAATAGTTTATTCTTGTATTATTATTTATTAATTATTGTATTCTTTTCTATGTGAACAACTCTAAACCTACTTCGACCCACCTTGCCTAAAACGAAGGTCTTCATTTTTTACTCACACAGCCCAGTAACTTCACCAGTAAAAGCTGATCTAACTGGAACCTGCAACATGTTGGTACCATTTCTGTAGCACCATTGGTTGTCCACATTGTCTCCACTCCTGTCCCTTTGACTTTACAAGAACCCCTAAATGAAAGAAGCTCCACCTTTACCAAATTCAACCCAAAGGTGTCCTCTGTAGAAGCCCAGTAGCTTATGTACGAATCTGTTGAACTCCTGATGAAGCTGCTTTCTTAGAAAGAGGATGCCGCCGATCCAAAAATTCTACCACTATTCAGATTTTTTCTCACATATATTTTAGTTCCATAAACTAAATGCTGCAAATGCATTAATATCTGTGAATGCACGCTATCTTAATGTGAAAAAAATAAAACTATATTTTTCAACCAGATTGAATGCTTTCTTAAACACCTGTAGTGACTCACCATTCCTTCTCTAGATGAGTTGGGATGGTTATTTGAAAAGCAAAATCCCGACTTTGATAACTTGCCTATTGATCTTTCACCTGATTCGTTTAAATGAACGTGAAGTATTTGCATTACTACCAAAGAGTGAAAAAAATCCATTAGTAGCCTTTTGTTTTGTTTTGTTCTGCACTTAACTTGATGGATTTATTATTATTTTTTAATGGAAATAACAGTAGGTTGATTTAACTGACTTGATTGACTGACTGCTTTGGTACTTTTTAGGCAATGAGGGATAGATCATTTTAACTAGCAGTTTAAAATCTTCACAACAATTCATTGTAGAAATGACATTTTTTAAAACACTTCTGTAAAATCACTGTGCTCATTATGAAGAATCAAATATCTTGAATTACATTCTCAAAGTCCAACCTGACTATAGCGAAGATCTAATGAGATCTGTGCTCTCATAGGAGCTCATTTAATTAACTCGAGCATTGCTTTCAAGCACACATTGGGCGTTGCTTATAAATCAACATATATTGCATGTAAATTGTAAGGCATTTCAGAGGAGAAAGTTTGGTGACAGTCCAATTTACATTTCTTTCTTGGTTATAAGCACTTCGTTGTTTTTTTCCCTTCTCACATTTTACATTTAGCATTAATAGATACAGATCAAGGACTAGCTTTCCTAGCTATTGTTACCAAGATACACATTTGTTCCTTTGAAATATGGTAATTCCTTCAGTAAATATAACTGCTTGCTGATTTAAAGTTGAAAGTTGGGATGAAGAAAAAAAGCTGTAAGTATATAAAATTTGGATGGATAAATTGGACTCTTAAATGAAACAGGTTTTACCCTTGAGAGTCAAATATTTCACGTAAGGAAGAAAAATAAGATAAAAAATAGTTTATTAAAAAATGCTTGTTTTTAAAATACCATATATTTTGAGAAAACAAAAAACACAATTCTCCTTTGTTCTGATGGTTAGCACTACAAATCTAAACTGTCTCCATGTGACGACATCCATTGAACAACTGGAGCAGCTTAGTAAGAGGAATCTTATTCCCTCACATTTTTGCAAACTATGCATTTCTATCTGTTGATATTGCTTTTCTTTTTTCTTTTTTTTAAAAAATGTATTTTATTAATTTTTTTACAGAGAGGAAGGGAGAGGGATAGAGAGTTAGAAACATCAATGAGAGAGAAACATTGATTAGCTGCCTCCCGCATACCTCCTACTGGGACATGCCCACAACCAAGGTACATGCCCTTGACCGGAATCGAACCTGAGACCTTTCAGTCCACAGGCCGATGCTCTATCCTCTGAGCCAAACCGGTTAGGGCTATAATACCTTTCTTATTAAAGGTATCATCAATGAAATTGCAACCAGTGAACTCAGACTTGAGGTTTAAGCAACAATATTGTTTTTTTCTTTGCTTTTTCTCATTCTTATCCTGATGAAGTTCATTTAATGCAGCAACTGTTGAGCTTGCCCCAAGGTTTATAGTCTTGAAATAATCCCTTTCCCAATGAGCTCCATTTCTGAGAAATTTAATGCAAGTTGTCCAAATCTCAAGGTTTCTTATCTGAAACTCTTGGAGGCAGATGTATTTCAGTATCCAGAATATTTTTTAGATTTTAGAAAGGTAATACTTAATATAGTCAGTATATTAATGACCACCCCAGTGAATACATGATACACTTCACACTCAGGCATATTAATATTTTGGCAATGCACATGCATATTTGTACTAAATGGGTTAAATAAATTCTAAAGGTTATTTGTCAGTTCTATTCATATTTTGTTAACAAATGTGTTAGAAAAGTTTAAATTTTTAGAGCTTAGGAATTTTATAATAGGAAATAAATAACAGTAGACTTGTAGCAGTCACTATGGTAAGCAGAATTCTTAAATGAACTCAAGGCATGCCACTCTCTGATGTACATGCCCTTCTCTTTAATTCATGTACTCAGGGGATCCCTCAGCCCAGCCTGTACCCTCTTGCAGCAGGAACTCCTTGGGGGATGTCCCCCTGCTGGTTTAGGCCCACTCCCCAGGGGAACAGGCCTAAGCTGGCAGTCAGACATCCCTCTGGAAGCCCAAGAACCCTCAGGGGATGTCCACCTACCAACTTAGGTCCGCTCCTCACAAGAAGAAGACCTAAACTGCAGTCGGACATCTTAGTGCTGCCACGAAGGTGGGAGAGGCTCCTGCCACCACCACTGTGTTTGCAGCCATCAGCCCAGCTTATGGCTAAGCAGAGCTCCCTCTGTGGGAGTGCACTGACCACCAGGGGGCAGCTCCTGCATTGAGCATCTGCCCCTGGGTGGTTGGTCAATGCATGCCATAGCAATCTGTCATTCTTGGTAGTTCCACCCTTAGGGTCAATTTGCATATTATCCTTTTATTATATAGGACTAGAGGCCCGGTGCATACTGTCACCCCCCTGCCCCCAGTTTCCTGTTTGCCATTGGGTGATTGGTGCCTGACAGTCAGGGGAAGAGACCAAAAGGTTGGCTGTTCCCACCTGCTCACTGGCCCTGCCCCCACAAGGGGTGGTCATCAGGCAATCAGAGCCTTCCGGCCCGGGAACGGGACCAAGAGGTCGTCAGTGCACCTCATAGTGACTGGTTTAGCAGTCATTCTGGGCGTTCTGCTGTTAGGGTCAATTTGCATATTACCCTTTTATTATATAGGATAGAGGCCTGGTGTACAGGTGGGGGTCTGTACAACTGGATTGGGGTGGGGGAGTCCTTGCTGGAGGGCAGGGCCACCAGGGCAGGGGCCACAGGATTTGCAGGCCAGCCTTGCCCTTAATCAGGATAGGGGTAACCCCTGGGTGGAGCCAGCCTGGGTGAGGGGCACCAGCGGTTTGCAGGCCGGCCACATCCCTGATGGGGTGTGGGTCCCAGCTGGGGTTGGGCCAGCCTGGGCAAGGGGCCAGGGGCAGTTTGATGGCTAACCATGCTCCCGATTGGGGTGGGGGTCCCCACTGGAGGACAGGGCCAGCCTGGGTGAGGGGCCACAGGTGGTTTGCAAACTGGCCACTCCCCCCAGCTTTGTCAGGAAGGATGTCTGGAAGACATCCAGTCTAATTAGCATATTATCCTTTTATTAGTGTAGATTGTGTCAGTCTTTATCAAAGCCTCATGAAAAGAGAGTGTCCTGCTGATTTTGAAGAAATAAGCTGTCACTTTGGGTAAGACCTGAGGAGCATCTGCAGGAAATCACAGCCAGCAAGGAAATGGAGACCTCAGTCCCACAGTGACGGTGAACTGAATTCTGCCAGTTGCCTCGATGACCTTGGAAGAGGATCCCAAGCTTGATGCGCAATGAGATCGCAGCCTCTGCCAGCATATGAATTTCAGCCTGGTGGGACTCTGAGCAAAGGAACCAGCTACATCCTATCCCAACTTCAGATTGACAGAAACTGTGAGATTTGTATTGTGTAAACTGAAATTAAATTTAGACTGTAATAAAGAATAATATGCACCCAGGAGACACAGGTTCAGGTAGCTATTTAACTGTGTTTCACTGAGACAAAAGGGAGGCCACCTTTTAAAGCAAATGTCCCCGCTCTCATTCTCCATGAGCTCTGATTTATGTAAATGAGGTATTTAAACTGTGCGGTGTGAATGGAAAAGGCAGGTGTCTGTCCATCATGGAGAGACAAAACCAGTGGCTGGTAGTGTAAACAAGCAAGGCTTGGTGCAGGAAGCCAAGGGTTCAAGCTGAGGTTCTTCTCATTACACAGAGTACCCGAGGGGCCCCTGGCAGCAAGTGGCTGCTAGACTCTTGTCATTTTTCATAAACATTGGGCCCCTGTTTAACCATGGGGAGTCCATCTCAGAGTTCCTTCTCCAGGTTCACATAGAAATAACCTTTCTTCTCAGGGTTCATAGTCATGTTAAGCTGCCAAGTTTGTAGTAACTAGTGATGTAGCAACAGAAAACTAACACTGTTAATTTTACTCATTTCCAATTCAAATCTTTCAGATTCTTATCCACAATCTAACTCATTTACTCTAATTCTTATTAAGTCATTGTCACAATCCTATGAACAAACAAAGAAAAAGATACTTAGAGATGAGGATTTTCAATCTTACAGTTGATTTTCATGTTAAAGAAAGTGTGTATAATACAGAAAGAGTGGATGGGATTTTTTTTTAAATGAAACTCTGATAAAAGTGTATTAGAGAAGAGGCTTGGTTTTAATTTATAAAAATTTCTTTTTATTTTAACTAGAAGTTTTTCAACAAGTCTGCTTTCAAAATGAAACACAAATCTGATCAAAATAAAACGCAATATTTTGTAATTTGGAATATCATTCATGAAAGTCTAAGAGCTAAAACACTTTATACCTGTCACTTCAATTCTTACTAGGGGCATGGGAATTTAAATGTGCTTTGGATCAAAATGTCTACCTGCCACTTAGAATTTCTATCAGCGTTTCCATGGTGAACTTGTTTTAAGGGAGATATTGTTCGTTTTAAAATTACCTCACTATCTCCAGTCTCCATATTTTAACTCCTCAACCTCCTTCATTTTTCTCAACTATCCAATTACTATGAACAACCAATATTTAATAGAATTAGTTAAGAAGCTGTCTTATAAAAATTACTGAATTTGTGGTAACTGTTCATGGCACCTTTGTTCCCCTTTCAAATTTCAGACCTCATTAGCTGAGATATATGTGTTCAACTTAGTCACCTATACGATCGTAGATTTTATATTTTATGTTAAGCCACCTTTAAGGGGGGTAGATCCCATGGATTACACATGCTAAATAACTTCTTTAAAGTTTACTTCTTGAGCTAAAACATATTTTGAGGGTGAAATCAAGAAAAAATAAGAAAAGTTTCTCTTATTATCCCCATTTGGTTTCTTTTCTGAAGGTAGAGACCTGATTCCTTCGAAGCCTTAAGTAGGGAGGAATAGACAAGAATACTACCTGGGCCCTTCTATAGGAAGGGCCTTCGTCCTGAGCAGGGCTGGCAGCTCTCCTGAACACACTGCATCTTCCCATTTGGTGTTCTTAAGGGCCCAGCATCAGCCAGGCATGACATAATGATTACTACGGAGGCAAAGTCAGAACCAGATCTCTCAACAGATTGCAGCTGTGTTTCTCTAAAGAGTATCAACAAGTGAATGTGATGAGGCCTCACGTCAAGGAGCCTGTGAGGCAAGCACATTGATGACCATTTTATCTCCTTGCTCCAAACACATCTGGAGGAAAATATTTATTCTCCTTACCGATTGAGAATATTTTACTTGAGAGCTGACCTTTGGAGTGACAGTATTGAGAAAACATTATTTATAAAGATGGATCATTATTATCAGTGCTTCTCAACAGTGGAAGACACCCTGAGATGAATTGGCTCCACATATTAAGACAGAGTTTCCACAGAAGAGAAAAGACTGGATTCTCAGTTTGGGCTGAAGAGCCCTGGGACCCATGGGTCAAGTCCGCATGTCACAACACTCCCAACTGAATATGCTGGCATTTCAAGCAGTTACCCTACGGTGACTAATGCTCCTTGAAGAGGTATTATAAAGATTCTCCCTGCTGTCCACATAACAGTTAAAGAATACAAAGCTGTGTCTCTCCTACATCATTACTTTCCAACTCTGGCTTGTAGAAGCAGAAGTCGGAGAAAGGCAAAAATAAATCCGATTCTTTTTTCTTTTATGTCTTAGCGTAAACTATCTGCCAATGAGGGAATTTAGGAAACACTGAAATATTTTTCAGATCTCATTGCTTTTGCTCATCACTCTATTCTTCAAATAGTACATGGAGGTTCTCAAATACATATTTGCTGAATGATGAAATATCAATTTGATTCAAAAATCCATATTCTCTATTCAAGCTGTGGAAAAAAGGACATAACTATTTGAGCACTTTCTATGTCCTAGATATATCCTCCTTAAATGGAATGTTCTATGATCTGTATTTTATCTAAGATCCTGTAGATTTTCCCAAATAGTTTGATTTTAGAGCTAGAATTTTTAAACATTACCAGATATTATCTTATTTGTAGTAGAAGGATGACATGAACTTGCTGCCTAAATTCAAGGTGATATTCATTCAGAGAAGAGGAGCTAAATGTTGTTTCTCATAACTAAGAAAGAATTGATCCCAGCTGCCCTGACTGGTTTGGCTCAGTGGATAGAGTG
Source organism: Murina feae (assembly GCA_004026665.1). Classification (NCBI taxonomy): domain Eukaryota; kingdom Metazoa; phylum Chordata; class Mammalia; order Chiroptera; family Vespertilionidae; genus Murina; species Murina feae. The sequence continues at coordinate 22,539 of PVJC01013925.1, read as the reverse complement.
TCGGCCTGTGAACTGAAAGGTCCCGGGTTTGATTCTGGTCAAGGGCATGTACCTTAGTTGTGTGCACACCCAGTGGGGAGTGTGCAGGAGGGAGCTGATCAATGTTTCTAACTCTTTCCCTTCCTCTCTGTAAAAAATCAATAAAATATATTTTTTAAAAATTCATCTCAGAAAGTCACCTTGTGGGTCTTTCTTTCTTTCTTTCTTTCTTTCTTTCTTTCTTTCTTTCTTTCTTTCTTTCTTTCTTTCTTTCTTTCTTTCTTTCTTTCTTTCTTTCTTTTTGTGTGTGTGTATGTGTGTTGTTGTTGTTGTTGTTGTTTTAATCTAAGAAAAATGAAAATGAGTAGTCTACATGAAATATATAACTAGGATAAAAACATTGATAGTGTTCTTATGGTGCTATCTGGGTCTGAATAGCCTGACCTATAAAAGCCTGGGTCTCATTCATGCAGCTCAGATGTTAGTATAAAAGAGATGGATGCATTATGTTACCTCAGTTTACTATAATCAGCTGTTCAGATGAATAAAAAAGGTCCACATGCTCAGAGTTCATGCTTACCAAATAAATACCTTCTGAATAATATTTGGTTTCCCACTAGATTTGCTAATAAGCAAAGAAAACATTAACCCTAAACATGAGTAGCCTATTTGATATTGTATTTCTCACTGTAAATTAAGTCATTCATGTTATGGCTTTTATACTTTTTTTGTGGCTTTGTAATATTAGGTTTTAACTTGGGTAAAATTGGTCCATACTAAAAACTTTCTTATAGAAATAGGTTTCATTTTTCAGATTGGCATATAAGTTAATGAAAAATACTTTTATACTCTTGGTAAGTTCCAAATGAAATGGAAAATGCATTTCAGGTAGATTACAACTTTTCCTAAAACAGAAGAGGATCCTGATATACACATACACATTCTAGAGTAAAGTCTTGGTATAATGAATACTCATTTGTGAAAAGGTGGAAAATACAATGCTACCATCAAGTAGTGATAACCAGCATGAAGTATTGGTGATATGGCAGATAATTTTGAATCAAATTTCCAGAATGTTCCCTGTAAAATCTCTTTACTTGCCTTATAGAAAAAAAAACACAAAGAAATCTTAATATTTTTCATTAATAATTGCCTTTTTGAGTGATACCCTTTCTTAGAGATACTAAATTTATTTCATGATGAAAGTTAAATATTTGACCTATGACTTTGATCTTTTTCATTTTTTAATCTTTTATGCAATAAATATCTTATAATATTCTACCTATTTATATGAAACCAAAGTAAACTTATGACATGTACTGCAGTTTGGTAGTCCTATTTTTTTTAAGTATCTGTTCATTATTCATATACTTCTGTGACTATCTCTAATAACAGAAGGTTATTCTAGGAAAAATAAAGTTGCAATATGGTATTTTATATTTATAATACCTAGTCAATATATTCACATATTCTGAATTTTCTACCAATAATAATACTACCTTATTCATGTTTCCCTTCTTTCAGAATTCCAGAAGGATGCTCATTAATTTTGATTAAGAACAAACTAAATGGTTAAATTAATATACAGAGAATTTTTAAATAGGTTTAAAGCAATAAAAATATTTTTGGAAAATACTTTTACAGAAAGATGGAAAATTATTTGCAGAGAAAGTTTTGAATTTTTTTTTTTTTGTAAAAGAACTGGCATTGATAAAGACTCCAAGTTTGTGTGTGTGTGTGTGTGTGTGTGTGTTTAAGTACATCCTTATCTTTAGTCTCTGTCAATAAAACGTTAATGCTTTCACTGTTTAATTTATCTAGTCAACAAATGATTTTTGAAGATCTTTAAGGCAGAAAAAAAAATGCCTGATAAAAATTACAGAAATAAATAATATACAATATTCTTCTTCAAAGATCCCTAAGAATATTAAATAATTTAGATATATAAGCAAATAAGTACATGGCATGCGCTAAATAGCACTTGTATTGATTAGTCTAACTAGACATATATATGAACAGATTTATTGTATATTCTGATACATATCTGGAAAATACTACCTGATATTTTATTTGTTATCTTTTTGGTTGATCCTTTCATTCTATATTCTGGTGGAGATAGTCTGACTATTACTATAAAGACATTTGTCTTTCTTTCTGAAGACACATGGAAATTGTCAATACAGATAGAATGAGTTTGTCACATTCAACTGATAGTAAAAATGGAATACCAAGTTCATTGCATATGCATATTAAAGTAGATTTAATCCCTCAAGATACAAAATAGGTATTAATCCACATTGCTATGAAGCTCCTTTACTTTTTTATTTATTTAATATATTTTATTGATTTTTTACAGAGAGGAAAGAAGAGGGATAGAGAGTTAGAAACATCTATGAGAGCGAAACATCCATCAGCTGCCTCCTGCACACCCCCTACTGGGGATGTGCCTGCAACCACAGTACATGCCCTTGATTTTTGTTTTTTGTGTGTGTGTTTTTTTTCCAGGCAGTGATTGTACATAGACATGAGCTTCCCAATGAAATAAACAAAACAGAGCAAATGCTTTCAACTGCAAATAACTCTAGTTCCTTGCAAAGTACTGCCCAGATCAAAAATCAATATTGAGAAATGGACTCCACAAAACAAATTAACTGCACTAGTGACTTGGACTTGTTCTACAAACTTTTGTTCTGGTTTTGTTTAACCCTTAGTTGTGATAGCAATTCAATCAAAGAATATATTGCATATTTAACTAACTCTTTCATTAGAAAACTTCAAAGGATGTCTAACCACAGTGTAATATGTATCAGTAAAAGACATATGCTTTTATATCAGAATCTTTTTTGTTGTCATTTTGTTTCTTTATAATGTCAACATTTCTGGGGCAAACTTTCTGGAATGTTTTGAAACTGCACAATATTACACTCAAGGATCTGAGGGTGCATGACTGTCCATTTATTGTTAGATTAAAGAAGGATCTTTTAAAAGGAATTCTCTTGGGCAATTTCCTTTATTTTCTATCCTCTATTACAGAAAATGAACATATTAGAGTAAAAATGTTACTCAACCAGAGAACTTTTCTAATATAGCTGTAACTTACAGTGCTTTACTCATTTTTTTAGTGAATGTTTAATGAAGATATGCTTAAATATTTTTTAATTGATTAATAAGTAAAATTGTCCTAAATGGTAAGTTTTAACTGCTTCTTGCATTAGTATTTAAATTATATTTTTGAAGATTTTTCACAATATTGATAAGAATCTGTGGTTGAAAAATTTGTAAAATTCAAATTTTATTTTAAATGTCAAGTTTTGTCCATCTGAGATACTATAAATAGAATCAATTATTTGTAGCACATTATTAAATTTGAGACACTTTTTCAAATTATGAGGTACACTGTGATATAGGGACAGAATCTGGCACTAAGCTTTCCTTTCTCAACTTTTCCTACCCTTCCTTCTTTAACTCTTCCCAGATCTCAGTGAGGGTGCCTTCTAAGTGCGATATAAGAAATCATTACCTTGTCAATTGTGAGGCAGATTAAGAGAGAGATAGATAGATAGAGATAAAGATAGATAGAGATAGAGACAGAGATAGAGATAGAGTTAGAGACAGAGACACAAAGAGAGAGAAAGAGAGAGAAGAGACAGTTTTCTTCCTCTCAAACATGTTCAGGAATTCTCAACTAAAACTCATGTAAAATGAGCAGTGGCTCATGTTTCATCTGTGAGTCATACAGAAGGACAATATACAATACTAACTTCTATTTCAATGCAGCTGGAAAAAATCTTGTCTGTAAATGGTGTTCAGAAATTCATAGGGGAATAGGCACATGTTTGGAGGTAACCACATAGATTTATATATAGCTCTGTTTGTGAAGCTACATGTTTTTTATATGAGCAAATATACTTTTAATTGAAAAATATTTTTAAGAGCAAAATTGACGTATACATAGAGAATATGGGCTTTTCATGAGATACAGATCTTGGAAATATTGAAAAAATTACTTGTATTTTAAAATTAATGAACTGCATTAAGACCGCATATAGTAACTTTCAAAAGTTAACATTATTCTTTTAAGTGCTATTTTAATAAAAATATTTTAAACTATAAATATTTAAATTTACATAAATAAAATGTTATCTAATCTAATAAAAGAGTAATATGCAAATTAACCATCACTCAGAGACACTTAAGCCATGCCCACTAGCCAAGCCATGCCCACCAGCCAATCAGAGTGGCTATATGCAAATAACCTAGCCAAGATGGCGGCCAGCAGCCACAGAGTTAGAGCAAACAGGAGGCTTCCATTGCAGCTGCCTGCCTAGGCCAGCTGGGCCTCTGTTCAAGGCAACAATGTTTCAATTATAGAAGCCACGGAGCTGAAACAAACAGGAGGCTTCGTTGCCTGCCTAGGCCTCCACTCAAGGCAACAAAATTTCAATTATAGAAGATAAATAAACCCCAGAAACCTGATTCCAGCCCCCATCGCCTGGGACCTTGGGTCAATGGGAGCTGTGGGCAGCATGAAAACGGCCCTCAGCCCCTCACTCAGACTGGCCAGGCATGCCAGCAGGTGGACATCCCCTGAGGGGTCCCAGACTGTGAGAGGGCACAGGCCAGGCTGAGGGATCCCCCCACCAAGTGCACAAATTTTTGTGCACTGGGCCCCTAGTTTAAAAATAATGTTATTTAACTGGAGAAACTCAGTTCATTCAAAGGTGCATAGAGCAGGAACCTATGTGTGGTTTGTGTGGATCACACTCACAAACTGTACCAATTGTGCTTGGCATACCGGACACATAGTAAGAGTTCACACAGTGGTGTGTTATCATTATCATTATCATTATTATTAACATTCATAGATATGAATAATCTATATGTATTACTGTGTCATATGCATAGCAATTATATATATAGTTAGTAATAATAAAAAGAATGTTCATATTGACTGTTTATATATATACTAGAGGCCCAATTTATGGATTCATGCACTTGTGGGGTCCATTGGCCTGGCCTGTGAGGATTAGGCTGAAAACCAGCTCTCCAACATCCACCCAAGGAGTCCTGTATTGCTAGAGGGTGGTTCTTGGGTGCCATACCCCCGAATCAGATTCCCTCCTCTTTAATTCTGAGTATGTCACCCGAGAATCGCAGCTGCCAAGTCACCACAGATCAGCAACTCCTGCATTGAGTGTCTTCCCCCTGGTGGTCAGTGCATACATAGCTATCGGTCAAACAGTTGAATGGTTGGACGGTTGCTTGGCATATATATATATATATATATATATATATATATATATATATATATATAATTGTTCTAAATGATATATGTATATTAACTCATTTAATACTCAGTAATTCTATGAAGTAAATATAGTGATCACCCTTATTTACAGATGTGAAAACTTAACCCAAAGTAGAGTATAAGTATGCATCACTGAAATTATAGTGCCAGAAACAGAATTCTATTTCAGGAATAGAATTACATTCTCTTAATAATCATTAAGCCTTTTAAATATCTGCATTTCTATCTGTTTAATCTACTTAACATCTATCTAAAATATTTGTATATAAATACATTGTATATAGACATATAAACACATTGAAGTATATATACATATGTACACATTTATTCCAGCTCCATATAATTATTTTGCACATTCTTACTTTAGTTTCCTAACACAAATAACTGGGAAGAACTGCTACCACAGGATTGAGTTTTACATTGAGATAATGCATTTAAAAAACTTAATTTAGCATTTGGCTCATATAAATGCTTATATTAAGACTAGAGGCCCAGTGCACAAATTCGTGCACAGGTGGGGTCTGGCCAGCCTGCCAGAATTGGGGTCAATCAGGCCAGGCTAGCTGGGGAGAAGGGCTGTGAGCAGTTGGTGGGCTGGCCACAGCCCCGATCAGAATCAGGGGCAGGGGTGGGGAAGGAGGGATGCAGGAAGTTTGCCAGCTGTCCTTGATCAGAGAGGGAGGGGCTGATCAGGGGCAAGGCCAGCCAGGGGGAGGGGCCACGGGTGGTTGGTCAGCTGACCCCACTCCAGGTTGAACTGCCGGTCGAAGGGACAATTTGCATATTAGCCATTTACTATATAGGATAATTTTTTAGTACAAATGTTATTTCACTTAAACTGGCTTAACAATAAAAGAGAAGTTTCAGGAGGAGAACCAAGATGGTGGCATAGGTAAATGCAGGTACTTGCCACAACCACATCAAAATTACAGCTAAAATACAGAACAACCATCATTCAGAACTGCCTGAAATCTGGCTGGATGGAAGTCCTACATCTAGAAAATTAAAGAAGAAAGCACATCAAGACTGAGAATCAACAGTAGAGTAGAGGATGCTGAGAATCAAATAAGGGATTTGGAATATGAGGAAGCAAAAAACACCCAATCTAAAGAGCAAAAAGATTTCAGTGTAAGGAGCCTGTGGGGAAACATTAAGAGTACCAACATTTGCATCATGAGGGTGCCAAAAGGAGGGGAGAGAGAGCAAGATACTAAATACCTATTTGAAGAAATAATGACAGAAAACTTCCCCTATCTGGTGAAAGAAATAGATTTATAAGTTTAGGAAGTACAGAGTCATAAATAAGATGAATCCAAAGAGACCCAATACAAAGACACATCATAATTAGAATGCCAAAGCTTAAAGACAAAAAGAGAATCTTAAAAGCAGCAAGAGAAAGCAGTTATCTACGAGGGAGCAGTTAGTTACCTCTGTCAGCTGATTTCTCAACAGAAACTTTGCAGGTCAGAAGGGAGTGGCAAGAAATCTTCAAAGTGATAAACAACCAAGATTACTCTATCCAGGAAAGATATCATTTAGAATTGAAGGTCAGATAGTTTCATAGACAAGAAAAAGCTAAAGGAGCTCATCACCACCAAACCAGTGTAACATGTAATGTTGAAGGGTATTCTTGTAGAAGGAGGAGGAAGAGGAGGAGGAGGAGCAGGAGGGGGAGGAGGAGGAGGAGGAGGAAAAATTAAAAATCTGAACAATAAAATGGCAATGAGTACATAGCTATCAACAATTGAATATAAAAATAAATGAACAAAGAACCTAATGAACAAAAATTAACTGATGAATAAAATAGAACCAGTGGCATGGAAACATGGAACAGACTGATGAATCTCAGAGGGAAGAGGGGTGGTAAGTGATTAACAAAAGATCTTATGTGCAAATATGTATTACCTATGGACACAAACAATAAAGTGGTGAAGGCTTCCAGTGGTGCAGAAACCAGGTAGAAGGGGATAATGGGGTAAAGGGGGACATCTGTAATATGCTCAACAATAAAGACTTTTTTTAAAAAAAGAAGAAAAAAGAAGAAAAACAGAAGAATGTATTGTCTTATGTGACACAATTACAGAATATCAGTATAGACTCTGCCACTTAGGGAAAAGGCGGGATTTGGATACTCTCTGGGCTATCATCATGTCTCTGAGTCTTGTCTCTCTATGTCAGCACCATCTTTTTCAATTACATAAAACACATCAAAGGGGATTTTTCCAACACAGCAGGGCACATGATTGGAGGCTACTCAAGAATGGAACTCTTCCATTCTTTTGAGCAGAATAAATAAAATCTTCCTCATTAGTTTCAATTAAAATATTTCAGAGCGAAATTATGAGTAACCTGACTTGAGTTTCTTGCCCATCATTGGCTCAACTATTATGTCCAAAAGGATGAGGTCACATGTCCATTCCTATGATTAGGGGAGCTAGCTACAGTAATTGGCAGCCAAAAAGTTGTTATGAGAGAGAGGTAATGAACCAAAAAGTGGGGGTGAGAGTGAAATAATTCTCTCAAAGATGGAAAGTAATGACAAATCTACTCTAATAAAAGAGTAATACTGAAATTAACTGTCTCTCCGGGATGCCTAAACCACACCCACCAGCCAAGCCACACCCACCAGCCAATTTGAGCAGCTGTATGCAAATTAACTCAGCCAAGATGAAGGCTTGCAGCCACGAAGGCAGGCGGGTGGGGTGGGTGGGGCGGGTGGCATGCAGCAGGGTGGGTGGGGTGGGTGGGGCGGGGCAGGCAGGGTGGGCTTGGCCAGCCTGCAAACTGCCATCAGCCCGTCACCCAAGCTGCCAGGCACACCAGCAGGTGTAGGTGGACATCCCCTGAGGGGTCCCAGACTGTTAGAGGACAGAGGCCAGGCTGAGGGAACCCCCCGAGTGCACAAATTATTGTGCACTGGGCTCTTAGTAAATTACTAAATGTTAGTTGTTGTTATTGTGAAGTTAATAAAGTCTTTAATGTAGGGCCAGTTGGGAGGTAAGGGGGTGAGATCAAATCTGCCCCAGTTTCAGTTTAGGTTTGGTGCCTCTTAGCAGCTTAAACATTGATGGAAATATCATGGGTCTTGTGACTGCCTAGTTATAGGAGGTCAATTATACTGACTCCAGGAATTTCCCTCTTGTCAGGAACTTCTTTCATAGTCCAGGTCCCAGGTAATGGTAAAGGGGTTACAGGTTCATTTCTACTTCCCAAGATGCGTTGCTTGCCATAACATCCCCCCTGAGTTCCAGGACATGTCTTTCCCTTTAAATTCTCTCTCACCCCAATTCTCATACAGAGGTAAGAACTTCGGCCTCTCTTGAGGACCAGATCCAGGAGGAGTGGAACCAATTCACAAGTTGGTAACTAGAATTCAGTTGTTACAGGCATTTACAGGTTGCTTTTCTTGAGAGTGGTGTAAGTGGTTTTTACAATTTTGTGATTATAAATTGTAACAGAGTTTGGGCAGGATCAGATATAACCCAACAGTAAACTCCAAATGTCTTATTATTATTTTCAAATAATGTGACCATATTCCAAGGAGTTATAAGAGTTTAAAAAATAAACACTAGAGTAATAGTGCAATATCCTGCAGATAGCAACAGGGGACTATGCTAGAAGATGTTGCTACATGAAGAGAATTGCCTGCTGAGTTGTGGTCTTTAGTAGAAGAATACAGGCAACTACCCGTGACCTGGCTGGGAGGAAAGCAAGAAATTATTACTTTTATCTCCCTTTTCCTTTGCTCTCCAATTTCAACCTGTGTTTCCGGGAACTTCAACTCAAATAGAAACTGGAGGCAAAGAAAGACCACTGGTGTAATCTGAGAACACAGAATCAAGATGGGACAAAGAAAAGGAGACAGGAGATCCAGGAAAAACAAAACAAAAAAACCTGCTCTAATTAACATTCTCCTTGTGTGCTATGGCAAAAGATGCCTACATGTCTTGGGTAGATAGCAGGGAAAATGCTTTTTCAATTTTAGTAGGTTCTTATGTAGTTAGACCACCCATCTCCCCTAAATAGCTACAGTACTGAAAGTATTTCAAAAATAAGTTAAGGTTAAAAATAGAATTCCCTTTGGTTTTTGTTCTTAGGTAAATTATGAAGTGTTGCATTGGCATATGCATAGGTGTCTGTGTTTTCCTAACTCAGGAATTTATAGGATATAAAAAATGCTTTCCTGTTTATATAGCTTTCCAGTTTGGTTCCTATCTAAGGATGAAATGTATTCAAGAGAGTAAAAATAAATTTTAATTGAATTTCATCCATTTTAAAGCATTTCTATTTTTTTGGTTTATTTCCCATTCAAAAGCAGTCAAAAAAGCAGACAAAAGCTTTTTCTTGTTTCAAAACACTATTTTAGCACATCACTTGGGACGTTCTTTTTTACTGGGTTTTATGCTTTTATATATAAAGTGGCTGCAATAAAATGAAAGCTGTGAAACCTCAAGTGCCAGCCTGAATATAGTAACAAAACTGACATGAACATACAAATATATAAACATAATTTATTTACCAACCATGAGCTTGTCACTTTCCCTTGGGATGCTGTCATTTAAAAGACATTGTTCCCTCTCCTCTGTGTTTTTGCAGCTATTCACATAACTGAAAAATATATTTGTAAAAATAAAAATGCTACCATATCCCTGGGATTCAGATTCCCTGCAGTAGTCACATCTCAGAAAACAGAAACCTTCCTAGTCTCAGAAGATGACAGTGGGGAAGGTAGGGAGTATAGTAATAACAAGTATGAGGTTGAATTTTTATGTAACATACATCTACTGCTACGGAAACTCTGGCACAGATGACAAGGCGATGATAATAGAAAAACCATTTACTACCCAGTAAGGTAAACCCTCTGATTGATAGAGATGCCTTCAGTGTCCAAATCACAGAAGAAACACCCACTGCTTTCTCTTAGATGGTTGGAGAGTGGTAATAGCTACTTTAGAAAAATATTTCATTTAAAACAAAGTTTAAATCTTTTGAAATATTGTGAGAGAGTTTCTGCAAAGCAAGGTAGTCCAGAAACATTTAAGATGTACACACATGTGACTCATTTGGGAGACAAGTATTTCAGTACAAGAGGGTATATTCTTAGGAGGCTACAGGTCAGGCGGAAGAGGAAGAAGGGGAGGTCCCGATCAAGGAAAAGGTTTTGACAGTGCTCAAGAAGTTAGAATTAGCATTGTCTCAAACAACAAAGCTTTGAGCAAAGATACAATCATCAGATTTGTATTTTAGAAAGTCAATCAGGTAATCATAAGCAGGATACACTGGAGATGGGAGGTAAATATTTTCTACATAAATATTATAGAAGTAGTTTAGTGTGCTTGAGGGTGTGGGGTCAAGGGCCAGATTGTCTAGATTTATATTTAGATTCTGACACCAGTAACGTTACTTTGGACAATTAATTTAATCCTTTTGGTCCTCCTGTTTCAGAAGTGATAAAATATTATGTAACTTGGGAATTGGTGCCATGTATTTTGGAGTTCTATTTCAATGTTTCTCTCACCCAAGGCTCTTTTTCCATTTTGTTTTTGTTTGTTTGTTTGTTTGTTTGTTTGTTTTTAAGAGTGAGTAAAAGGAAGGGGAGAGAAACAGAGAGAAACATTGATGTGAGAGAGGCACATCAATTGGTCGCCATCCTATTCTTCCAGAAGGTTCCCTGACCAGGGCCAGGAATGGTGCCTGCAAGCAAGATGTCCTTGACCAGAATGGAACCTAGGATGGTTCAGTCAGCAGGCCGACACTATTCGCTGAGCCAAGTCGGCTAGGGCTGGTGTCATGTTTGAAAAGATAAGTTGGTGGTAGTAGTTGTTATTACGGAATTATCGTTTAAAGCCATTACACTAACGTGTGGTCTGTCTTCTCATGTCTCAGTTCCCAGTGGGGATTTCTTGGCTTCAATTGTTATTTTCCTTAACTGGATAAACTAGTTTGTCAGAACTGCCATGACAAAGTACCACAGACTGGGTGGCTTAAACAGTACGTATGTATTGTCCCACAGTTTTGGAGACAAAGTTTGAGATCCAAGTTCAAAAGGGTTGATTTCTTCTGAGGTCTTTTTCCTTGGTGTGTATGTGGCCATCCTCTTCCTGTGTTTTCACGTAGTCTTTCTTCTGTGCATGGAGTCATATTGGATTAGGACTTATTTCAACACACTTACCTCTTTGACAACTGTATCTTCAAATAAGTCATGTTCTAAGATTCTATGGATTAGGACTTCCACATATGATTTCTTTTGCGGGATGGGGCAGGCGCACAATTTCATCTATAACACTGGACAGCATTCAGCAGATCAAATTAAGTAGGCTCCAAACCCCCTCCAAGTCTGATTCTCTCTTGATAACAAAAATCATTAAAGTCTATTTTCCAAATTTTAGAATTTGATAATCTTTGATTTCTCCTTTTCTTGCACACTTACATCTGATCAATTGCCATGTCGTCTTGATTCTGGTCCCCTATAATTTCTCATTGTCTTCATTTCATCTTCAGGATGACATCCACTTAACTCATGGAAGCTACTGATGTTTCTACTTGGATTGTTGCACAGTTTCCTGTTTTCTCTGTTTCCTGTCTTTCTTACTCAGTCAAATCTACGCACTGCTCCTCAGATAATATTATAAAGCATCCGCCCTCCGTCAAACACCTTCCATTGCTTAATGTTTAGGGATGAGGAACTTTGCCATCCCACCTTATGTTTTCCCACAGTCAGTGTTGCCATCAGCAGTGATGGACTGAGAAGCAGGCTACATAATGGCTCTTCTGAAAGGAAGTGACCTGTCATCAGTGCTTGGTAAATATGTTTGTAAAATATAGTCCTAAATATATACAGATTTTGAACTACCTGGGGAGGAGTATGACTTAGCATTCAGTTACATTTCCACTCATATTCCATTCATATTCATATACGTTCAGAATATAAAAATTATTTTGCAATATACTCTGTCTCAGAACTAAAAGAAGGGGTTGTTTTTGTGGTCCCTAGAAGATATCTTCAATGACTGTGCACATTAGTGATGGTTTCAATAAAATCCTCCAAATATAGGACAATTTAATAAATTAAAAACCCAGCAATTTTTAAATTCTGAAAATCTAGTGCTGAGAAGGCTGAGCAGCATCCTTAAGATTGTTCCTTGCATTTAGCAGAACCATTAAGGATTAATGATTCCCAATTCCTTTAAACCCATGCATCCTAATTCAGCTCTTTAACATTATTAAATATCTGTATAAAATTAGTTTTGAAAAGTTCTCTACTTTGACATTTTGGGAAGCCGAAAGTGGTAAGTCCAGATACCTGGGGTACTAGGCAGAAATTAGTTGAATGAGAAGGATGTCGAGAGTAGAGAAACCTCAAGGAGGCCAACCCATAGATGTCTATGTAATTCTGAGTCTTTGGAGTCATTCTAAATCATCTCTCCACCTTGGCAGTGTTCCAATTCCCTAAAATTAATCATGGAGCTCTAGTTGCATTTAAGTTGGATTAAAGCTAAAAAGTTACTTATATTATTACAAATTTTATAATTATAATAACTAGTAGAGGCCTGGTGCATGAAATTTGTGCACTGGGAGACAGGGGTGTCCCTCAGCCCAGCCTGCACCCTCTCCAATCTGGGACCCTTCAGGGGATGTCCAACTGCTGGATATCACAATCTGGGAATGCTGCCTCTCAACCGATCTCCTGCCTGCCTGCCTGATTGCCCCTAATTGCTTCTGCCTGCCAACCTGATCACACCCTAACCACTCCCCTGCCAGCCTGATCACCCCCAACTACCCTCCCCTGCTGGCCTGATTTCCCCTAACTGCCCTCTCCTGCCAGCCTGATCACATCCATTGCCCCCACCACACCTGCCTGGTCGCCCCCAACTGCAACCCCCTGACAGCCTGGTCACCCCATGCAGCCTGCTGTTCAGTCATCCACCTGGTTGTTTTGGTCGTGATGGCCCCTGGCTTTTTAATATTAGAATTGTATCTTAACTACTTAATATAAGTATACATTTAGCCACATTAAGATTATATGTATATATTTCTATTTTATTTTTCATTATGTTGTGTTAAATCATAGAATTTGGCATTCACATGAAGATCACAAAATGATATATTAGTTTGTATTTCAGATAGATCAGTTATGTAAAACTGCCTACCAATGTAATTATTCTATATAATAAAAGGCTAACATGCTAAGTGTTCAGTTGTCTGTTCAACTAATTAAAGTGTAATATGCTAATGATATGCTAAGCTTGGTTATCTGCTCACTATGATGTGCACTGACCACCACGGGGCAGACACTCTGACTGTTAGGTTAGCTTGCTGCTACGGTCCGACCAATGGAGACTGAGTTAGACAGGCCAGAAAAGTCCTAAAACCCTCCTGCGATCCCTCCCCAGAAGGCCAAGCTTCTGCATCTGTCCCTGGTCCCGGTCGTGTACTGTTGGGGTCCCTTAACCTGGTCTGCAACCTCTCACAATCCAGGACTCCTCAGGGGATGTCAGAGAGCTGGTTTTTGCCCCATCCCATAGATGAGAAGGAGGGACCCCATTGGTGCATGAATTCGTGCACTGGGCCTCTAGTTAATTATAAAAAGTAAATATAATGGAACTAAAGAAAACGAACATGGACAGAACATCATAGCTTTTCTAATCTGCAGTAAACAGGTTTCACTGTCCTTTTACCAGTAGCATTAAAATTATCTAATTATTAAAAATGTTTTTATTGAAAAGTCTATTTAGTTTTGTCCTTCTTTACTAACTGAAGGACTTCTTGTGAAAAATTTTAGAAAATCCATTCTATACTCATGTTATTGCTACACATGTTGATACTACCCAATAAATAAGTAAGGGGCTTGTTATGTGGTTCTAAAACATGCTATTTAAGGTAAGAGGAATATTCTTTTATCCATTTCTGTTTTCTTATTGAAATCAAATGTTTCAATAATTCCATGTGCTACTTTCTCTCTGGATATTTACTAGTAGTATTGTATTCAATCTCAAACACTTATCTTCCACGTACATAAAATTAAGCTAATTTCTCCTTCAATATTCTGAAAAGCACTCAAGGTGGTTTCTCCCTTGCTGCTTTTGTATGATTAATTTTACGGGAACAAAAATCAGTGATTCTGCAGGGTAAATTAGTGAAAATATTTTGTGCTTTTAATCATGAGAAATAACCCAAACTCTACCTTTTTATGATGTGAAAAATAAAGGCTTTTAGATTTAATTGGTGCATTGATGCTGAGGGTAGGAAATAGGGAAGGAAAAATAGCAGTTCACAGTGCTTTTCAATGTACATGAACAGGAAGTAATAAAGCTAATTCATCTCTAAAATAGCAAATTGCTTTTTAGCAAATGGTCCACAAGGGTGCAATAAAAAGAACAATGTTAAAGAATCTTTGACATGGTAAATAATTAAGAGATTGGTCAAGGACTTGATATAAAGTTTCTGCTGTCTGATCTACAAATTACTAAGACCCAGGAGTATATCCTTGGATGTGGGAACTAGTTACTCTACATTATACTGCTGAAATAAAGTGCCACCTCCAACACATAGAATTAATAGTTAAATATTAACAGCAAATCTGAATTGTGACTAAGAAATAGGAAAAGTTTTGTCTTGAGAAAGTTCATGTTCTCTATAATCGTTGTCCTTAAACCTTAATTGTGTGCAACAGGCAGTATAACACAGTCCTGGTGATGATGGTGGTGGTGGTGGTGGTGGTGGTGGTGGTGGTGTGTGTAAAGACAGCTAATGCAATTATTAGAGTGACATGAAATTACAGCAAGAAAATTAATGAAAACCATCTATGTTCACATAGTTAAAATAAATCAAACCATAGAAAAAGGGAAGGTCTTTCCCGTAACGCTGCCACCCTGATGTCCTATTACTCCTTCACCAGGAATAATTACCAGCAGCAGCTTTGTTGTTTTCTTTTAAGGCTGCTCCAAGTAATATTCTAGACATAGACAATATTCTGGATATATATGTACATCAACAAAGCTAAGCACAATGTTTTGCAACTTTTCTTTAATAAAACCAACTATGTTGGTGATTATGATTATTACTAGAGGCCCAGTGCACGAAATTCGTGCACAGAGTGGGGATGGTGGGTGGTGGTGGTGTCCCTCAGACCAACCTGCACCCTTTCCAATCAGGAACTCTTTGAGGGATGTCCGACTGCCCGTTTAGGCCCAATCCCACTGTTGGGATCGGGCCTAAATGGGCAGTCGACATCCCTTTCATAATCCAGGACTGCTGGCTCCTGACCTCTCAAATGCCAATTGCCCCTAACCACTCCCCTGGCAGCCTGATAAATGCCTAACTGGTCCTGTGATAGCCTGATTGACCCAAACTGCCCTCCCCATACTAGGATGGCACCCCCCAACTGTCCTCCCCTGCAGGCCTGGATCCCCACCAACAGCCCTCCTCTGCCAGTCTGGTTCCCCCAACTGCCTTCCTCTGCAGGCCTGGGTCCCCCACCACCACCACAGCTGCCCTCCCCTGTAGGCCTGGGTCCATTCCAACTGCCCTCACCTACAGGCCTGCCCCCCCCAACTGGCCTCCCTTGCAGGCCTGGATTGCCACCAACAGCCCTCCTCTGCCAGCCCTCCTTTCCACCCAGGAAAGCCTGGTACCCCCCAACTATCCTCCCCTTCAGGCCTGGGTCCCTCACAACTGCCCTCCCCCCCAGGCCGGGTCCCTGGCACCTCCTTCCCAAGCGGGAGCAGCACCAGCCAAGTGGCGGGGAGGGTGGGGGGGCCTTTCCACCCCGCAGGCCAAGTCCCCGCGCGCACCTCCTTCTCCAGTGGCTCTGATCCCCAGCAGCTCTGAGCGAAGTGGAGCTCAGAGCTGCTGGGGTGCGGGGCCTTTCCACCCCACAGGCCATGTCCCCTGTGCCTCCTTCCCCAGCGGCTCTTAGCCAAAGCGGGGCTCACAGCGCTGGGGTGTGGGGCCTTTCCACCCCATAGGCTGGGTCCCTGCACGCCTCGGACCCTGCAAGGCATCAGCCACCACCTGCCCAGCCCACTCTGCTGCCCACTGGTTCCCATGACTCACCCGCTGCTCTCTCCGTGGCTCCTGGCTGCCATCTTGCCTGGGCTAATTTGCATACAGCTGCTCTGATTGGCTGGTGGGCATGGCTTACCCCGTCCCAGAGAAACAGTTAATTTCAATATTACGCTTTTATTAGTTAAGATTATTTAAATATATTTTTATTGATTTCAGAGAGGAATGGAGAGGGAGAGCTAGAAACATCAATGATGTGAGATAATTATTGATCATCTGCCTCCTATACACCCCCTACTTATTGAGCCTGTAAGCTGGGCATGTGCCCTGACCAGGAATCCAACCATGACCTTCTGTTTCATAAGTTACCACTCAACCACTGAGCAACACTGGCTGGAATTATTATTATTTTTATCAGTGTATAGCTATCTTGTTTAAAATGAATTATTTAAATGTAATATAATTTACTTAGTGATTTGCCTAACATGAACATTTAAATTGCTTATGTTTTTAGTTTTGAATGAATAAAAACCATAAATTATAATGACTCCTTCTCAATCTCCCACAGTGTGCATGTGTGTATTTTGTCAATTCATTTCAATTAAATTAAAGCCCATTTGAAAATTTCTATTAAAACATTTTTATTTAATAGTAATATGATTATAAAGTTAGATATTTTATATCAACTATTACCATATTGAAACTTAATCAAAATAAGTTAATCCTTTAATATTTATGCGTCTGAAATTATATATAAAAAGTGCTAAGAAATGTTTTTAGAAATTCATTCTATATTTTCATAGCACCTAACTGAGTAATTGTGTCACCAAAAATATTTGCATGAACTTCATGTTGTTATAATGATTATGTTTATTAAAATTGCATATAAATCAGATTGTTAATGGATTTTTTATAATGTTAGAGAGTAACATTTAATAATGAAATATTTTTTATTTTTTAATGACACAACCCAAAGGATGAGACATGGGTGGTGTTATGCAAGACCCTCAAAACTCATTTTATATGTGAAGGCATGTAACATACTTAACACAGATAATGGAAGAGTGGGTGCTAGAAATAAGATGTCTTGAGTATCTGGTGGTGATTCTGTCTATTCAATTATTCTGGCAAAAGTCAGATTGGGTCAGCAGGGGAGAGCAGTTGGGGACGATCAGGCCAGCAGGGGAGTAATTAGGTGTCAGTTAGGTTGGCAGGAGAATGGTTAGGTGTTTAGGGGGTGATCAGGCTGGCAGGGAGAAGTGCCAGGTGCAACCAGGTTAGCAGGTAGGCGAGCGGTTGGGAGCCAGCAGTCTGGGATTGTAAGAGGGATGTCTGACTGCCCGTTTTGACCCACTCCCACCAGGCAGCCAGACATCCCTTGAGGGGTCCCAGATTGGAGAGGGTGCAGGCTGGGCTGAGGGATACCTCCCCACACCGCCATGCATGAATTTTGTGCATTGAGCCTCGAGTTAATAGATCAAAAGAGGTTTTTTTAATGAATCAAATAAAATGTTTTATCATTAGAGGTATCATGAATACCTAAAAATTGACAGAGCTGTGTTTTGGAGCCCATAACTTAAGTGAACGAGAGGAAATGACAACTTTTTTTTTTTTAATCACGTCAGGACTGTAATTCATGGTATCAGAACAGAAAGAGGACGTTTTTGCTGACACAAGAAACTGCTTGATGATTTCAGAGGAGGCACACACTAAGTTTAGGAAGCAAGGGTAGACAAGTCCATTGAAAATACCTTAGTAGGGCTGTCCTGGTATTTGGAGAGATTTGAGCTGTTTTCCTTGAGTTAGATGTATCTTTATTTTTTGTTCTGAAAATTGTTATAGGTGAGATATGTTTAATAAGCTGCCTAATATATTGAAGTTTGATTATTGACTAATCAGCTCATTGGATATTTTAAACTTATTGAGGTACAACAGATGTGGGTTTTTTTTGGTCATTTATTCTAGTTACTGTCCTCATCTAAGCTATCTCTCAAATGTGTTCTTTGACATCTTCAGATTCTTGAATATTTTCAAGTATAAAGTGTCTGCTCAAGTGTGAACTTGAATCCCATCCCTAATGTAATGGTCATCTTCTTCTAATCCATGTGTGTTTCATAGGAAAAGCTAATGTAGATCATCTTCTTGCCTGAGACCCTAAGGCCTGTGAGAGTCTTTTATTTTACCCCATCTCTGTTCACCCCTTCAATGGTCAGATTTTCTGGAAGGACGCAGGGAAGAGGTAGAAAGAAAATGATAACTGTCTTTTAACTGATTTGTGCTGATATAACTTCTAACTGTTGATGTATTCCAGGAGGCAAGCACTAAATTCCTAGATATCTGATGGGATCACACGAGCTTTCTTCAGAGGAGTTCATGAGGGCTTTCTCAGTGTGTGGTTCCCTGATACGGTAGGTCAGTTTTGCCTTGACTACCAGTACTTCTGATTTGGAAACGTACTAAAAGGAACCCATGTTAGGTCTTACTGGATAGTAGCTCCTGTGTGGCTCCTTTCCTGATGCTCACCTGTCTTGCCTACAGGTGACACTTGCCTTATTATAGACACTTATCTCTGCTCAGTCACTTCTTTCTATGTCTCTGAAAATACTTGTTACATTTATAGAGATGATAAACAAATCAGTTGAAAAATTATAGGTACAAGGAAAATGAGATGTTACCTTCTCTTCTTGTAGACATGACTAAAAATTATGAATGATTCTTTTAGAAAGACTGTCTTTAAATTATTTTAGCATACTTTTCTTATTAATCATGTACTCCTAATGACTGCTCTCTCAGCCAGTTCCACTGATATGTTAATATTTTACTCTATAGGCTGGGGAGAAGGATGTTGAGATGATGGTAGGGTAATAGGGCCATTTAAGTTACTTTTTAATAGATCTTAGGAAAATTTCTGCCCCTAAAGAGTAAATTTCTTAAATAATGGATGCCTTCCTTTTTTGAATTTAGAGAAACATTGCTATTTTAAACTTTTAAACTTTTGGACTTCAGCCCAAGTAGAGAAAATAAGAAAAATATCTCCCATTCAACATGTTAGTAAAGTACCAGTTTTAAATTATGTATTTCTTAAGTTCCCTGACAAAACAACCATCTAAATACTTTCATGAATTCAAGCTCTCAGACTATGTTCTTTAATGACTATTTTCTTGGATTCTGTGGTCAAAAAACTAAAAGGACATTTGAAAGGTGATTACTATCTGGAACACTTACTCACCTAATAGAAACAGACTATGTTCTTTTCATTACTAGGTTCTATGCTTTTCTGGCACAGTCTTAACATATTTATTATTCAATCTGTATTTAGTGAGGCAAATTTCAGAAGCAGTTAATAGCTTTAAGAAGTTGACTTTTTGTTTGTTTTAGTATTCAATTTGTACTTGTGATTATGTGCTGAGTCCATCGGATTTTTTCCAATAATGCTGTCACAAGCAAGTGCTGCTATCTCAATTATCTTAACAGCAAATTGTCTACAAATTAACTGGTCACAACTATTACTTGTTTGAGATTTTATAAGCAACTCTACTTCTAAAGTACAAGGGTAAGCCATTATTCAGATACAATTCCATTTTATTGACAAAGCAATGAAAAAGAAACGAAAATAATTGATCCAGTGTATTTTAGGCTTTCTTTATGCCCTTTGTTAGTTCTCCAAATATATTCTTACCCGCAAGAATTTTCTGAAGAATTATATCTGATTGTTGCAAATGTGATCCTCCTGCCCTGTGTGTTTGCCCAAAATATTTAGCCATCTTATTTCTGGGCCCATAGAAATGTGTGTAGGTAGATATAATTCATTTTTTATACAGACCTCCTATTTTAATTTTGGTAAGAATAGTAAGATTTATATTCTATACATGGTGCATTGGGACCAACCTGAAGGAGGCCAGCTTAATACTGTTATAAACTGTTGATGCTGATTGAATTATACATCAATATCTTAAAAATAACAGCTATTTAATTTTAAAACAGTGGTATAGTTTTCCAAGTACCAGAAAGAGTGAGAATATGTTTTCATTAAAGATGTAGTGTTAGAGTCTAGAGTTACTTTTCATTCCAAGCAATGTTTTGTTTTTAAAATAAAGGAGTAAAGTACAATACAGAGATAATGAGACTTCTAGCTGAGTTAAATGTTTACTCCAAACATATTAACACTAAGCTTCCTAGCTACATATAAGTGATAATGATGCTGATAAATTGTAAAAGAATAAATCAGGCCGTAATTTGTCTGCAATTTGAATCTGGTCAATGATGAAAGGCATACCCAGACTGCTACTTTCAAGGCTGTAGGAGAAGTGTAAGCAATATAAGGATTATGACTGATTTTGCCTTATCAAATTCAAGGTTCTACAAAATATCTTTAACTTAACTCCAGTAAGTTTAATGCAAATAAAAATGAACTGTCTGCATTTTGTAGTTGAATGCATGTCCCTGATATGGTAGCCAAGGTGACCTATCTGACATAGAACTGTATTTTAGTGTATAGTCGCCAAACCTGGGGGGAGGGGAGAAGTCTGTGTCATATAAGGAATCCTGAGATAAAGAAAATATTCCACCTGGCTCACCACGTTTGTCAGTGTTCTGTTTCTATCCTCTCAGGCCTCACAGTGTCAGTGGCTGGCTAGTCTAGATGTCAAAGACCAACAAGTTCATGAAGACTTTTGCTGGCCACCAACTGCATTGCTAGGGAAGCGCTTGATAATTCATGTCACCTGAGCTGACTTTAATGACTAACAGGAACTGGTGCATAACTATCTCATTCTTGCCCCTCCAATGAACTTTGAGGGACATGTTCTTTGCCCAAGGGGAATTATGCTCATGTGCACACTGTGACAACTTGCTTAATAACATTTTCTTCCCTGATATTTATTGACTATTCTCTTTACTGGCCTACATTTATTTTCTTCAAATGGGAACATGAAATCACCTCCCTAAGAAACTATGTAGAGCACTTGAACTAAATATTTTCTTCCAAGTTTTTTAGAAGAACACACATTAAGATTCCTATGAAAGAACTAAAATATAAGAGCAGAAACATATGACACTCTTCCTCCCAAAAAATTGGAGAGATCACTCATTTAATATATTTAAAATGCAAAAAAATGTATAAATGTATTAAAACAGTAATAAACAGACATTTATGGAAATATAAATGTTAAGCAAATATTGTCATACTAATAGGTTAATGAAAATTTAAAAATTATTCAAAAATAAACCTAAAATATGAAATTAAAGAAAATGTAGTCATGCAAATTAAAAATCAAATATTAGCTAATTTTTAAAAAGAATAAAACTTCACTCTCAAAAAAATAAAATCTGCAAATGGTGTCATCTTCCAGTTCTGAGTGTATTTTTATACAAAAATCATCAGGTGCTCTAGATTTTCCAGGTATATCTTTCTATGACTCTATTTTCAACTAAAACTCATCCATTGGTTGATCATTTTGAGGTGCTCTTTTAAAATAATTTTTCTTTTCAGCAGGAACTACAATATATTTTTCAAATGCAGTAGTGACCACCCCCTCATTTTACTAAAAAAATATTTTTCCATTTTGTAACTTTAATCAAGATTGGTACCATCATGGTTGTGTTCTACCTGTTAAGTAAATCTTTAACTAGAATAGGAATTACTCTTTCAATAGAAGCTGCATCAGTCAAGTTCTTGTCAAGAAAACCAAAGCTCCTCTAGTTAGTGCAACTTGGAACTGTTCAATATAATGAACTAGGAGCATTAATGAAATGTTGGACGGGCTGCAAAGTAAGGCCAGGGCTATAGCTGATAGATTCTGGCAATTCGAGAGAGCTGTGCCAAATCTCAGCAAATCCCAAGGAGAATGAATGCCAATAATTTTTGCTGCCTGCAGTGCAGAATAGTCTCAGAGGAGATGCTCTTGTATCCAATGACTGACCTCTCCTTCTCTTTTGCCTTCTGAATCTTACCCATGTGTTTTTCCTCGGTAGATTCTGTCCTGGAACTATACAAGACAAAGGTCTTCTAATAAATGTCCTTCAGTACTATTCTTTGCCATGTTAAGGAGGCTGTTAAATACTGTATGATAGTACTGCACTGACCACAAATACCATAGGACAGAATTAGTGCTTTATTAATCATCAGTTTCTTCATTCTCTTGAGCACTATGGAATGATTGAAATTTTCTAAATAAACACATCATTTCAATTTGAAATTGTAATACAGCATAGTACTTTCTACATGTGTTCTAAGATGTAAAAGTTTT